>VJMH01007222.1:0-56411 GCA_009835185.1 Aphanomyces stellatus
GATGAGCGAGAGTCTATCTTGCGGGAAGTGCTTCTTCGCAGCAATGGCAGCTACATGGAGCGTCTGCCAAAAGGTTTTGGGCGGGAGCTAGCTCAAAAGTATACATGTGACGAGCGAACGATTCGAAAAATACTTCAGCGAGCAAAGGCCCAAGGCATCGCGAATGGCAACATGCATGTCTCGGTAGCTAACAGAAAGAAAGGAAACGTGGGGCGAAAAAAAGCGTTTACTGCTGAGCAAATCAAGGAGAAGCTCCTCGCAGTCCCCTTGGCAGATCGGACATCGTTTCGCTCGATCTCGGAAAAGACAGGTGGTGAAGATGTCCAGAAGAATCTTACTCGAGTTTCTAGGTATAAAGCTGGGAACTCTACATCGATGTTTCAAAGCAGGGATGTTTCGCGCACATTCAAGTGCTATACGTCCCTTTTTGACGGATGCAAATAAGTACGCGAGGTTAACATTTGCTGCGTCGAAGGTCGGCCATGATATGACCATGAATGCCATGCTTGATCACGTCCACTTGGACGAAAAATGGTTTTACATCACGAAAGAAACGCGCAAGTTTTATCTTGCCCCTGGCGAAAAAGGCCCCGACCGAAAGTGCAAGAGTAAGAGATATATCACGAAAGTTATGTTTCTTAGTGCCGTTGCGCGGCCCCGATTTGTCGAGGCTACTGGCGAGTGGTGGGACGGTAAGATTGGGACATGGCCCTTCGTCGCAGCTGTCCCGGCCAATCGCTCGAGCTGCAACCGTCCAGCGGGAACTATGGAGACGAAAGCCGTGACCGTCACGAAAGATGTCTATCGTGCGCGACTCATTGATGACGTACTCCCTGCAATTGTGGCGAAGTGGCCTGATCCTCAACGAGTCGTCACGCTACAACACGACAATGCTCGTGCGCACGTCACCGCCTCCGATGAAGGTCTTCGTGCTGCTTTTGCCCACTACAAAGTACAAGGATGGTCAATGACATTGGAGGCGCAGCCCCCCAACTCACCCGACACCAACATCTTAGACCTCGGGTTCTTTGCCGCTATCCAGTCCCTACAACATCGATCGTCAGCCCACACAATTGATGAGCTCGTCGTCAATGTGCACCGCGCTTTTGATACGTACCCCGCAGAGAGGTTGGCCTTCACGTTCCTCTCCCTCCAAGCCTGCCTGATCGAGACTCTTCGTGTCTTTGGAGACAACTTCTACGCCGTCCCCCATCACTCGAAGCAAAAGTTGGCGCGAAAGGGTCTCTTACCAGAGAACATGGTGTGCCCTCGGGACGTTTTTGATGCTGCAAAGTGCAAACTTGAAGCGACCGATAGCGCCGAGATGGAGCGGGTCTTCGCAGCGGAGCAGCGGGACGAGCGAGCGATGATCGACCTCGCGCGCATGCTCGAGACGTTGGATGTGTCCAACGACATGGCCGATGTCCTTGTGGAGCTAGGTATCGAGCCAATAGATGTTGAATAGATATGTGTTGCAATGGACTTACGATATTGTGTGAAGTTGTTGCGCTCGGTAGGAGGGTTCTCGGGGTAAACCCCCCTCCTGAGTCGAATGATTGTGTCCATTTTTCGTTATCTCGAGCTTTCACTGGTTGTGTGACATGTATTTATCGCGATCTGATTGGATGTTATATCTTGTATAAAATTATATTCAACATTAATTGTCACGGGAGTAGATTTTTTTTCGAGGAGGCACACGCCAATAATCTGGTTCGGACCACATTTTTGGAACAGAGGGAGTAGCATTTACTATGGTCCGGGATGATTGCTACGGTGTTTATACTTGATTTGAGTATAGTTCGGCTGCTAAAGATTACTTGAGTTTTGTATTGACATCAACAAATATAATTGGTCAAAATTTATTTTATTGAAGCTACTCAGGCATGGCAATTGAGGCTTCAGCGATAGTGGTAGCAGCACAGTGAACTTTGAACGTGGACAAGTCCTCGATCACAGCATCTTTGTTCATGCGCGGAAGCTTAAAGTTGTTGCCGCCAATATTAATTAACGACAGTTCCATCATCTTCTGCAAGGTGACATTCGTCTTTGCCAATGTTTCCACTGGTAACTCATAAAAAGCGCTCTTTACAGCACCTAGAAGCTGCACGATTGTACGAGTCCGCTTCAGGGGCTGCAAACTTTGAATAGCATTAAAAAGCCTAGATCTAGTACGTTGAAATCAGGGCTGTTGGCTGGTTGGTTAAGCACACTAATCCCCTTGACTCCATAAGAACAGAGCAACTTAGTCGTCAACGCCTGATGGGGACCAGCGTTATAGTGCTGTATACACACCCCTTGGTTCAAGCACGCCCGGGGAAACTTAGCAACAATGTCAATAACACAGTCGAAATAGACATGTGCATCAACATTTTGCGGTGTTGAAATAATAGTCCCTTTCGGACGAGTTTTACTATTTCAAACCGCCTCAACATTTTTGACAAAAGGCCAAATGCCTAACTTGTCATTAAACACACAACGACAATGAGGGTCATATCGTGGACGTGCCACGGCGGCAAGAAACATCACCTTTGTGATGAAGCGCTTGTATTTGCAGGCGAGGAGGGCAACGGCCTCGTTCTCGTACACTTAAAACCGTATTTTGACCTTGATCAAAAAGAACCATTTGTCATTAATATGCACACGATTGCACATATTAAAACAAAATGAGTCCCTCCAAAAGGCAGTCAGTGCAAACCGCAGCCTTGTCGTCCAGTTGGATTGCGTCAATAGGGACTTGACGTAGTTCGGCCGTTCGCTGTCGTTTCACACCCGAATTACCTAAAAAGAGTACATATTATTAAATATGATATCGATGTAACGCTCCCAAATATACATTTAGAGAGGTTTACCTTGAATTCGTGCAGCAATGTCAGCCACGGGATCACCATTGTCGAAGGAGAGCTGTGCGGCTTCAGAGCCCAGATATCGTAGCCCTGTGGCACATATACAGACCACGACACAAACATTGGCCACCTGATCCAAAATTTAATTTTGAAAATTGTATTGCGTTTTGTATTATTGAACATGGTTTCCGTCGAAAATATAATAATTGCAAACTGCACCAAACGACAAATGCTCGAATTTTATTGGTTGATATTGAGCCAATAGAGTGCTTACCTTGTCACGACGAGGATGAGTCATCCATGACATGTGATCTTTGTTACATTTCGAGAGTTTTGAAAACAACAGTTTCAACCATGCTTATTTTAGCGACACGTGAGGGCATTTATATGAATCCTTCGTTTTGTCTTTTGTCTGGACAATGAACCCGAGATTTAAAGCAATCAGGATATTCGTGATTGTATGCTTTGTCCTCGTGGTCCAAATAAAATATCCGGATACGTCTCGGTTTGAGTGAATGCTCGTCGTTCGACTTTTTGAAAGTATGTTTTTGTGAATGTTTGTTTTGTCTTGATGCATTTTTATAATTTAAGCTTGATTTCAGTATGAGTGGGACAGGACAGACGGACAAACTTGAAATCACAAAATCACAATCGGACGACTGCGAATTTTAATATCAAGGCACATCAGGTTCATTTTTTTGCTGTTCGCAGTCGATTTTGGGTGGCCACCTTTGCCGGATAACTTATCCGTATTGGTGGAATTGACAAGAAAACCATCGGTGGCACAGGGCGTAACCTCACGAGTCAGGGCGACGGCGATAAGCGTGCGGCACAACCTCATCAGTAGGCTTGACGACGACGATAACGAAGGCGAACACCAGCTGACATCGGAACACGGTAGAGTTTGCGTTTCACAGTCTCGACATCGAAGTTCGCCCTACCCCATGAAATAGTACGACACGGACTTCCCCGCGCAACAAGTATTGAGGAGCTCCACCGCCCACGTTTCTACGGCAATGACAAGGGGTGGCCGGAGGCAGTGCCAAAATGTTTGGCAATGGCTTCGGCCTATATCACCGCCGCCTGTGCCACTAAGAAGGCGAATTTCTAAAGGCAGTATGGTGAACACAAGCCATTTTTATTCAACCTCTGTTTCAAAAATCTGTGAATGTCCAGTGACGCCCCCTATCCATTCATGTGCCAAATAATATTCAAAAACTCGGCTGAATGCAGGCGAGGGATAATTCAAAATTCGTGTAAAATACGCGACCTCACAGGGATCGAGTTTGATTTCCTGTGACGCCAAAATATCATTTTTTGTCCAAAATCGACATGTTTCATCTTCAAAATACGGGAATTTTGAATTGGATTTTTTGTGTTTCGAGAAGAAAGTGTGAAAAGGAACCAATAAATACTAAAAATTTCCTCGTCAGCCAATCACAGTGAAAGCATTGTGAATCAACATCCACCAGGAGACTGCGTCCACAGCGAAAGCAGAATCTGTTGTGGAGCTCTGGCCAATCAAATGCGTTCAAACTGAGTCGGATCACTCATATCCGGATTCCGGATAGACAGCCAATCGCGTGCCTCTGTCCGTGTGGCGTGACGCAGGTGAGTTGAAGGTGGGCGTCGCCTCATTCGGTGAAACAAGATCCACAGCGTCAACCCGATGCGCGCTCTCGTATCTTCGATCCTTGGACTCGCGGTGATCGCGGGAGTCTCCCCCGCGGTCGCCGGCGCCACTGACAGTCCTCCCGAGGATAGTACCCACCGCATTGTGCAGCCGCACCGCTGCTTCCCCGATGATTTTATGCTCGGCACGGCGACCGCGTCGTATCAAGTCGAAGGCGCATGGAACCTCACGGGCCGCACCCCAAGCATTTGGGATGATTTCTGCCGCGAACGCGACGACGTTCAGTGTGCGAACGTCGCCGACGACATGTTTCACCGGTACCCGAGCGATATTCAACTGATGAAGGAGATGGGGCTCTCGACCTTTCGCTTCTCCATCTCGTGGTCCCGCGTCATGACGTGGAACGACGCGACCCAGCGCATGGTGCGTCGTCCCCCACATCCATTCTCTCACGCCTTGTAGGTCCGCAACGATGCCGGTATTGCGTTCTACCACCAACTGCTCGACGCGGTTCGCGCGGCGCAGCTCAAGGCCATCGTGACCTTGTATCATTGGGACTTGCCGTCGTCGCTGCACACCCGCCAAGGCGGGTGGTTGAACGCTTCGATTGCGTCGCATTTCGATTCGTACGCGTCGCTCATGTTTGACGAATTTGGCGCCAAGGTCAACTACTGGTCGACCTTCAACGAACCCTGGTCGTTTTGCCAGAGTGGATATGGCTACGGCTCCCATGTACGGCCCTTTTCATCTACCTATCCCATATCTGACCCGATCGCAGGCCCCCGGCGTGACGGGCTCGACGACCGCATCTTATCTCTGTGCTCACAATGTCCTCCGCTCGCATGCGACTGCAGTCCAAACATTCCGCACCAAGGGCTTGCATTCCAAGATTGGCATCGTCCTCAACTGCGACCACCCGTTCCCGCTCGATCCATCGTCTGCCGCCGACGTTGAAGCCGCCGAGCGCAAGATGCAATTCTTCCTCGGCTGGTTCCTCAATCCGATCGTCCACGGCGACTACCCCGCTGTGATGAAATCCCGTGCGGGTGACCACTTGCCATCCTTCACGCCCGCCGAGTCGGCGCTCCTCCGCGGCTCGTACGATCTCTTCATGCTCAACCACTACTCGTCCAACGTCGTCACGGATTGCGCGTCGTCCACGTACGTGTCATGACGAGGATGACACGCCAACGTCATCATTCAGGTCTGTCACGGCCTGCGGCGACCTCCCGCTTGGCTGGGCGCGTGACATGGGCGTCGACGGCTCGCGCTTTCCCGCCGGCGCACGCCCCGGCGATGTGAACGCCCACGGCCAACCACTCTGTGGCTGGTTCAACGGTTCCAATTTGCACTGGAAGCGCATTTTCGATGATGTCGCGACGTAGGCTACCCGACAGGGTACCTCCCTGTCATTCGATGGATGCATGCGTTCAACACGTCGGCGCCGATTTTGCTCACGGAAAATGGTTGGTGCGGTAGCCACATTGTGGACAACCAAGACCAGTTGTGGTATTACCAGAGTTACTTGGAACAAGTGTGGCACGGTTCGACACCCATCTTCTCCGAGGCGTGTCCAACACTAGTCTTGCGTAGGCATCCAAGAAGGCCTGCCGATCATTGGCTACACGGCGTGGTCCCTCGTCGACAATTATGAATGGGGCTCGTTTGAACCCCGCTTTGGGCTCTTCCATGTTGATTTCCCGTCGGACACGGGGTCCAAGGATGGCTACCTCCCGCTGCCGTCGGACCTCAAGCGCACGCCGCGGCCCGCCGCGACTTGGTACGCGAAATGACGCTGCCGACGTGGCTAATACCCAACATTTTAGGCTCAAGAGCCTCGCGCATGCCATGTGCTTCCCCGCGCAAGGGGACCACCCGGTCCAATCCAATTGGGTCAAAGGAGCGCTCTACATTGGGTTCTTGGGCCCAATGTTCATCGCGGCCATGGCATTCGCGGCGCTGATCTACCGCAAGCATCGCCGTGCACAGCAAGCGACGAACGAAAAGACGCCGCTCGTGAGCAAGGGCGAATAAGACACGCGGCGGCGCGTCGTTCGCCTTTGATGCAAGGTACCATTCTTAGCCGTCGACTACCCAAGAGGATGCAGAATTATGTTCTCCTTCAACGTCTTGGGTGCAAGCAATGGATACCAGTGGGACCACTCGTGACAACTCATGCGAGGGGATATTAAAATAGTTCGAATTTACGGGGCGGGCGAGGTGGACCCTGGCGGTTGCAGTTGGGTGTGGATGGCGTCCCAAGCTGCGGAAATGGCCCGCGCGTGGGCGTGGTCTTCGGTCCACTGCGGCGCCTTGGCCGTCGTTTGGGTGACCCCGCGCGCAAGTTCCTTGAGCCGCCACGCAGCGCGATGCACTTCGCGCTCGCTGCGGTCGATGCTCGATTGATAGTCGCCAAGTGCGATGCGTTGTTTCCATGCTTCGAAATCCTGGGCAAAGGCCAGCATGCCATGGGTCGCCCCGAGGAAGGCAAAGACGAGGCTCACGAGCAGGACACCCCAGAGGACGTGGTTGACGTCCCAGCGCCACGTAAGGTGTGCCGTTGTCCAGGCAGACTTGGCGGGCGACGATGGAAACACAAGCGGCGGGACGGTCGCGACGCGCGGCGTGGACCTCTTCTTTGGTGTGGGTCGACGTGGGGGGGGTTCAGGCCGTGGCGGCAATGTATCATCGTCAAAGAGCATCGCATCCACGTGGCTCAAATCGCCTGGGATCGATGAAATGTCGACGTCGTTTGGGAGACGGCCAATGCTCGAGAGGGGGCGGCGCTTGGCCGTTCCAATCGATGGGGATGGAGCGGCGGGGGGTTGGCCAGACGCCTTGACCCAATGGCGACGAGGCGGAGGACTCTCGGCGTATTTTTCCATCGCCCACAGCTTGGCAATGCGCCGAGACTCGGGCAGCGCGTCCTTGAACCGTTTCTTGGTCGCCTTGTCCCACCCATTCGCCCACAGCGATGGGAATTTCTCGCTCTCGAGGGCTCGGTGCATGACGACAACAACGTTCTGCCGCAAGGGTTCGCGGAATTGGCAGAGGCAGTCGAGAAGCAATCGGAGCAAAATGTCGTATGCGTCGGGGCCAAGATGGACAAGCGTTGGGCCGTCGACGACGGACCGCAGGATGTGGTAATACATTTGGCGCATCCGACCTAGATCATGAGCGACGTCGTCAAGAAAGCCAAGGAACGTTGTGGATGTACCATCCAAGTAGATGCACTCGCCAAAGCACTCGGCGATGCACGTAATGTCAAAGACCGCGAGACGAGCAAGCGATTGGATGCACAATTTCTGCGAGCACTTCGTGTCGTGCATGATGATCTTGATGACCTTGATGAGGAACGGACGGAGGTCGTCCCCCAACGTCATGGCGAGGTTTGTCACGAGCTCAATTCCTTCTTCGATGAGAAGTGGGTGTGCGTGAACGAGTGCGCGGGCGACGGGCGCCTGCAACGACGCACCGATGAGAAATGTGCGAGGATTGGTCGAACGTACCGTGGCAGGGAGGATGCGGCGTGCCAAATCCCTTGAATCGAGGTCGTCGCCTGCGTCAACGATGTACGCATGGATCTGCTTGGACCATTTGTCGAGTGTCTCTGGCAGGTCGTCGGGCAATTGCACCGACTGCGTACTAAACGAGTTACCCATGCTGTGCCCAGATACACCAAATTGACTCCTAGTATCGACGACGTATTTGTGCGACTGGAATGCATCTGCTGGGGGCCTCTCTCCTATCGGTGGCATGACAGTGCGATGGTCGAGGCGGTGGACAGGCCAGGTCAGACGACGACGAGGCTCATGCAATTTGTCTTGAAAAACGGAGCGAAAGCGTTTATCCGGATTGGTTTCTTCACCTCATTTTATTTTGTCCACGTAATTTCAAATTTGTGTCACTTTTGAATAAAATAATCTGTATTATTATTCACAACAGTCTGGTACGTCATCCGGATAATACAAATTCAAATTCATCACTGCTTGGCGGCAAAGGGTGTCGAACCAAAGACTGGACACCCCATGTGCCTTCCATCTACAGCGACGACGACAATCCAGCGCTTGATGTGGGGAAGGAATGGCGCGTCGGAGAAGGGAACATGGGAGTTGCCGCCACGCATCGACCATGGCGGTGTTTACAGTATCATGTATTGCCGATTATACAACGAGCAGGTTGCGGAAAAAGTAGGCCACGAGTGCAAACATGAAGACAGCATTGAACCAGGGGACGTAGGACCCGTATTGCGGCAGTTGCGCGGAGACGTGGAGGTAGCTGATGCCGAAGGCGATCAAAAAGACGAATGGGACCCACGGGAAGCTCGGAAGCGGAGTCGCTTGGTCGTCCTTGGGCATTGTCGCTTGCGTTTCCCACGACTAGTTATGCGATCAGCGGGGGCAATTCCATCGTCGTCCAGGGAGAAACTTACGCGCCAGAGCATGCGCTCCTTGTTTCGAGATGGATGGTGGATGATTTCATGGAGAAGCTTCGGGTAGTCTTGCGCGAGTTGGAGGAATGAGGGAGCGTCGGCAAGCACATGCAGTTGGTTCAAGATGAACGTGATGGCTTTCTACACATCGACACAAGATGAGCCAAGACGAGGCAGCAAACAGGGAGTCGCACCTCATGCAGGAGCGGGGCATGAATCATGTCGGCCATGACGAGGAGCTCCATGCAGTTTTCGAGCGTGATCATCGCATGGGCTTCACACAAGACTACATGGCCATGTCAGCACCACCACGGCACCGCGCGGTACCTTTGAGTCGACCGATGCCATATTTGTCGGCGGCGACCATGTCATCCAACAAGACATCGTCGTCCTCGGGGGGTGTCCACACGTCGCTGTAGAGATACGCGAGCACGCGTTGCATGGTCGCATACGAGACATCCACATGCAGCGTCTACTAATACATCAGTCATGGAGACGGAGGAAGAGGACGAACATTGGACGCAGATTCGCGCATGGACGTGGTGCAGAGCGCGCGAAAGTAGTCGCTTCGGGCCACGAGGATGCATTTATGGGCGTGGATCGATTCGCCTTCGGCGATGATCGTCACGTCCGAGAAGAGCGCGCTGCCACATGCTTGTCGGAGGCATGGACCCAGTGTCTACCAGCTACATGAGCATCGAAAAGGAACACATGGTTGTACATCGTCGTGTGGATTGTTCGTTGCGTCGTCGTCGTCGTCGTCGCGGCGCATGATGCGGTGACAAAGGGCAACCAGACCTGGGAGGTCCAATCTAGGATAGAGAGAAACCAGTGAGCGCGCACGTAATTGAGAAAGACAAACTCGATGGCGGCGCGGCGCAAGTCCCGCGGGAGACAGCTGGAGGGGTCCATCATTGGCGTATACAACATGTCGGTGTAGAGGTATTCGACAACAAGGAGGCAGACGTCATGGCTAGAAAAAACATGAGTCGTGGTGAGCGAGACCACGGCACACCGAAGCGACGACGGGAGGATGACTTCATGGGTCGGTGTGTCGCGGAGCTGGGCGGCGATGACGTTGCGCAAGACAGGGCATCGGTACGACACAATCTACACGTGTGTCACCACAACCCGACGACACATATGACGTGGCACCATTTGGTGCACGTGGATGCGTTTCCCCGACACGAGCAGCACCAAATCGCAACATGCACGTTCCCGGTAGAGCGCGAAGATGCTTTGGCCGAGGAACGTGCCGCCCACAGTGGCCCACGTGGCCCTACGAGATCGAATCAGCGATATATCATTGCGATCGACTGGATACCCCTCGGTGCAAGCGACAGATGCAACGACACGCGACGGGGCAAGGAGTTGCGGCATGGCTGTCCAGCCTAGTGCGTCCACAGTTGATCAAGACGACAAGTGGCACGACTGTCGACCGTCAGATGAGATATGTCCCCATGCAAAGACATCGCCGGCGGTCGTGACGACGCTGGCATGGGCAGGACCAGCCGCGATCGACTCAATGTGAGAGCCCAGCGCGTCGACGCGTTGCGGGCGCAGCCATGCCCAAGCTGGTAAATCGTGCCTACACAATTGGTGGCGTCGCGCGGCGCACACAAAAATGGACCGTACGCTTTGCTGACGGCGGGCGGCAGCAAGCCGGTCAAACCAGCCCCCCACGTCCAAACGGCGCCGTCGTGGTCGAGAGCGAGGGTAAAGTCCCGTCCGCAAGCCACAGTCCGCACGTGCACTTTGTCGTTCTACAATGTAATTATGAGATCAACGATAAAGTCAACGGTACAGCAATACAACGTAATCATTGAACAATGATTAAAAGAAAAGATTTGTGGATGGTCGGACGTACATTGTCGAGGGGGAAAGCGACGGGGGCGGGCGAGAGCTGGTCCACCAAATGCCCCGTGCCGAGCTGGCCATGGCTGTTTTTGCCCCAGCTGAAAATTTGGCCGATATGGGTGACGCAGCAAGCGTGGGCATGCCCACAAGCAATCTAAAATCGACGAAGGAAACAAAATCCAAATGTCCGTCCACGGACCTGTGCAATGGACGCCAATCCTGGAATCAATCGCGGCAATCGCTCCACGAGTTGGTCGTTTCGACTTCCGCGCGTAGTCGCTGTTCGTTTTGGCGGCTTGCCTAGCCCTAAAGACAAATCATTGTCAAACAAAACACTCAAACAAGGTGATATGAATAGGGACCGACCCAATCGTCCATTGAGGTATTTGCCCCAGACATAAACTTGACCAGCGTCTGTCAATGCCATGGAAAACGACCCACCGGCCGCCACTTGCACACAGTGGATCTACAAACGTGATCAGGTGCATGGGTGCAATAAAATGTAGGCAATAAAAAGTAGGTACCGTCGATGCTGGAAATGAGACTTGCTCGGGGTGTTCGCATTGCGGCGGCCCGTCTGTACCGCAGGCAAGCCGCATCCCCCACGTAAACACCTAGACAATAAATTGGTTGTATTAAATCGTCAACCTGTTTGTCTGAACACGAACGTGGCCTTCCGACGTGACGGCCATCGAATGCGCGCCGGTAGAATCGCCACCCGCGGCAACTTGAACCACAATTTTCCAGTCTATCGCGACCCATAGAAAACATAATCGAGTGGTGGGGAACGCACCGATAAATTCAACGAGCTGTGGACACGGGGCTTCGTATTGGCTTCCGAGACCCAAGGCGCCATCGAGACTGGCACCCACGGCAAAAACGGCGCCGACGTCACTGAGGAAGAGCTACGGCGTGGGTGTTGACACAAGTGCGCTCGTTCGTTTGAACTCACCGAGTGGACGGGGCTGCATGCTGCCGAGACAATGCGCGTACGCCCCAATGGCTACAAGAGGAATTATATCTGTGGGTGATGGCATGGCCAATCGTACGGCAGGAAACGCAAGCGGACGAGTCGATGTCGCGGGAAGGATGTTGACGACATCAACAAGGTCCGGCTGGGCGCGTGTGTTGGCGTCCTTCGTTGTCCTGTGCACACATCGCTGAAAAGATCAAGCGTAAAATCATAAAAGGACCTGGCAACAGCCGTGGCAAGTGGCACATGTGGCGCTGTTGGCGGCGTATCGGCCAACAATATACAGTGTTCCGTCACCACGTATCGACCTACGTTGGTGATCGTGGAGCTATGTTGATGTTGCCCACGAGATTTACGTTTGGGTTGACTGGTACTGTCGTCGTCGTCGTCGTTGGATGGATCAACATGGAACGCGCAAATGTACCGCGCACGAATCGACGGTCCCGTGGATCCGTTGTCCACACGGCACCTCAAGATGGCCTCGAGTTCCACCGCCGCGCCAAGACCCCACGACGACGTGCCATGGAGGCCCACGTCGACCGTCACCTGCTCGGCGGTAGATGACATCACTGTGGTCGACGCAATGTCTACCTGGGCAATGATCGTCCCCGTCTTCCACTCCACGTTCATGGACGGTGGCGATGGAAAACAGAGACGACCTGAGTGTACCAGATGTGCATCTGCGTCTTGGGTCACATAGACGAGTCGTTGGGCCATGCCGTCGGCGGCGTCCGCGTCGAGGGTACAGTCGGCCGTTCGAATGCGCGTCGCTATTGCGTCCACGAGTTGGTTCTCGGACGCCTTGAAAGGAAGAACGGTGACGTCGTTGACGCGGTACACAATCTTGTCGTTGCCGCGTAGCGACCACGTGTCGTCGTCCAACGTCAAGGGTTGGTTGAGGAGGAGGTCCATGGGTACTTTCACGCACTGGTGCGACACCATGCCGCGCAGCTCTTTGGTCATGCGCTAGAGTAAACATGAGCAAGCGAGGTCGACGTGTGGGCTCCTACGTCAAGGTAGTCGACAGTGGATGTCCCAATCTCGGCACTGCGTTCCTGGCGCTTGGTCAAGTCGTCCGAGGAGTATGTTATGAATCCGTGCGACGTCGCCTTGGGACAAGCGCCGAGCGCAGCATTCCTGCGGCAGAACGATTGCATCAACGCATCTAGCTTCTTCGTCGACGCAATCATATCTTGAAGGACATCCTTCACGCGCAAGGTGTCCTCTTTCTCCGCGAGACCCATGACAGTTGCGCGCCTTTTGTTCGAAGCGGTGCAACAGACGTTCCAGATCTTCCGTCGATTCTTCCTAATATCCGGTTTCCGGATAAATTAACACCGCCATATCCTGCAGTTGGAGCAACGATGGCCGGGAGCGACGAGTACGTGGCTTTCCCCGGGCGCCAAGATACGAGCCTCTGCACCGCGATCACAGCCCTTCCTTTCACTATCACGTCCCGCTTGTTTTCGTGCTTTGGTTGGATCGGGTCGAATGGTATTGTTATGCAAAGTGGACGAACGTACGTCACGATTACTTGAGAACGACGATGTTGAGCGAGGTACTTCGCAGGGTTGTCATCGATCGCGACATCGCGGAAGGCGGGTTCTCCTTTGTCTACCTCGTTCACGATACAGATACCCTTGGCCAGTTTGCGATGAAGAAGATCATGTGCCAGTCGGCCGAGCAGCGCCATTTGGTGACGCACGAAATGGGGTAGGCTGATTTACAGCTTACTTTTGGATCTTACACGTGTCAATCAGCGTCCACAAAAAGTGCCGCCACAAGCATCTCATGCCTCTTGTCGATTACGCGGTCACTCGAACTCCGCAACCCGAACAGAGCACATATTTCTTGCTTTTCCCGCTTGTCGAGGTTCATAACATCGCTCCAACTTCATTATATTTGACGCATTTTTTCGCAGAATGGATCATTGCGACACTACATCGATTCGTTCCGCTTGTACGTCATGCATATTTTACTCCAATTCACCAGATATTCGTAGACTCCAATCCTTCATGCCCGAGAAGGCAATCTTGGACATATTCCTTAAAATTTGCCAAGCTGTCGGCTTCATGCATTCTCAGCACCCTCCGTTGACCCACCGAGATATCAAAGTACGTAGTTTTTCTTTTAGAGTTTTACATATTGATATCACGTGTTCTAGCCTGAAAATGTGCTACTGGATCATGACTTGGACCCTGTTTTAACCGATTTTGGATCGGTTGTTGAAGGTGATTTGGTTATTTCCACACGTGCTGACGCGCTCAATGCGCAAGAAGTGGCTTCAATCCACAGGTATGACGTTAATATGTGCATGTTGAACACTGGACTTAATTGACTGTGAGTGTTCAGCTCCATGGCGTATCGTGCTCCTGGTACTCATTCACCTTTATTCACATTATTTCGTTGGAAGTAAAATATTCCGTCCTCTAGAATTGTACGATGTCCAAACATCGTCCACTCTTACGAGCAAGACGGATGGTAAGTTTTTTTTTGAGAAGCTGCATCCACAGTGTTGGTAGTGTGGTCCATGGGCTGCTTGTTGTACGCAATGGCATTTGGGTATTCTCCATTTGAATGTTCGATCAATGATGCAGGCCAAGTAATATGCCGTGGATATGTACAAATCGTAATGTAACTATATTTTCGATAGGTCAAGTTGACGGAATGCAGCTATTTAGCTGTCCTTGGCACAGTCAGATTCCCGTCCAAATGCCCGTATTCCCCATTTCTCGTCGAACTTATTCGATTGATGCTGACTGTGGACACGGCGCAGCGCCCAGCAATAACCGACGTCATCCATCGCCTGGAACACAAACCGTAGGTTTATGTCGAGGGAACATTTAAAATATAATTACGCATTTGAACGAAGCACATTGACGAATGAATTTCGGCGTTTGTACATCTGTGGCACATAGGTTGAATCATCTTCGTCTTCAGCCATTTCTGTCGGATTCCCGACAGGATACGAGTCGACAAGATTAGGTGAAAATGAGTGGGCTGCTGGACGAGTCACGAGCTGCAGTTTATAACTCGAAAGGGCGAAATTTTATCGTCCCATATACGTGACCTAAATCGTTGCGTCTACCAATTCTTGTGACTAAATATAATAACATTTGCTTTTGCAGATATCCGGCAATCTGTGCTCTGACGAACAATTGGCGCTCCGGTGAAACGGAAATCTAGTATGACGGTTTCCAAATTCCCCCAGTTGAAAAACTGTTTTGAAAAGTCGCGACGAATAGCGCAATCCAAGTGAAGCAAGGAGGGTAAAAGAATGAGCAAGGATGACGGAATAGACTACGAAGCCCTTGGATTGAACGCGGATCAGTATGGGTCACTCAAGAAAGCGTTCTCCAAGTACGACAAAATGAAGACGGGCACGATTCGCGTGGCAGATTTCGATATACTTAGCAAGGACTTGGGCGAAGAATTTGACGACGAAGAATTGCAAGTTGCGAAACATAGCTTGGAAGACGAGGATGGAGACTTCATTCAATTTTCAGTCTTTTTGAAGTGGTGGGTTGATGATTCAAAATAAACTAGATCACTTATCCTTCGTTACTTGGAGAGCGCGAGGGAAACCTCGCGGGCGTGGTTTTTCAGGGACTGTTTAACGGCACTTTTTATTTTCAGAGCTCGTGTGATGAGCTCGCGGCGCTTTTGTCTGTTGAGTTCGGTGGGATAAGTGTTTCACGGAGCGCGGTCGTACCTCGAGTGAAGCACTGCATGTCTATCATGTAATCGGCGCAAATGTTCGGGAACTTCCGTCAGAGCGTTGCCAGACAGATCGACAAGCTTCAATTTGACCAACGAGTTGAGAGCCTTGGGCAGTGTTTTCAATTCGTTGTCGGCCACGCTGAGTGACTGCAGTGAGGATAAGAGAGCAAATTCTTCGGGGATTTCACAAATTGTATTGTGTTGGGCAAACAATTCTTCCAGCTTATTGCAGCTCATTAAACTCATGGGCAACGATTTCAAATGATTGTCCTGGATGAAGCACTTCTTGAGCTTTTGGAGTCCGCCTATGTCGGGCGGCAAATGCGTCAATTGATTTTGAGCCAAATTCAATGTTTCCAAAAGAGGAAATGATTCAACGAAATCCACCCTACATAGCGTGTCATCAATTGGCTCGAAGTTAGGAACCTACGGAAGGCTTATCAAGCAATTGTTGCGTAAATTCAAAGTCCTCAAGGTCGACATTCGCATAATTTGAGAAGGTAGAACGCTCAAATGCAAATCAGCAAGATTCAACTCTTGTCCGGCAGTCAAATTTTCACATTTTTCAATGCGCTTGGGAACACCATCCTCAGGGGAAAATTCTTTCTCTTCCCGCAAGTCAAGCATGTGTTGAATCGTTTGTTTTTGCTTGCTCGTATTGTAAAGAAAGTGAAAAATGTATTATTTTTAGACTGACGAACGGAAACGACTATGGCTGCTGCAAGATTTCAATCAATTTTGAGTATTGACGTTGAAGGTTTTCATTGTACGCTTTGATCAAGACCGCTGACTTGGAAAGTCCTTTATTGAAACTGTTATAAAACACCCATTTTAGAGGATAGTCACCAAGCACATTCAAAGCCACAGCCATGAAATGTTCTGCCATTTTAAGTTCTTGATTTCTGAAGCATGAAACACCCTACAAAGGTGATCAGCAATCGAAGATAATGCAGTTATTTACAAAATTCCATGACTTCGCCACAAACCACTCGATGTCTTCGTCGGGCAAATCAACTTTCACGTTAGTACATATTTGTAGAACTTGCTCAATCCAGCTCAATCCTTCTTCTTTTGATTGAGATAAGGCCACCAATTTCTTCAGGGAATATAGCACTAATTCAGATTCCACACGCTCCTTTTGCATTTCAATTTGCAACCTTAGTATATGTTAACAACAATGGGTGCAATTTGAACTCAAACCCAAGTTTGTACAACTGGGATGCCATGGCACGTAATGAAACTGTATTTCCCTTGTAATAATTCAAAACGAAATAAGTTCAATGCATGTCACGTTTTTAACCCTGAAAGTAACATTCATACATACATCCTACCTCGGTGTTTGTCGTTTTTGATGCCACAAACACATAATCTAAAAATTACAATTACAACATTCACGAATTCAAATGTGTGGTTTGTGACCTCCCAACTTGCGAAACTTCATCGATTCCCTGTCCATCTTTTTCGTATAATCTTCAATGAAATGTTTGCCCCAGAAGTCGTTTAACTTAATTTTGATCATGAAGAGTGAAGTTGCCTAACAACAGTTGACTCGATGGAGGCACGTTCATTTACCAAATAATCTTGGACGTCAGGTTGTTCTTGATGGGGAGGATTGTCGTGTACTTCAATTATTGATGCCACCTGAAAAGTTAGATTTTGGTTACGTGAATGAGTGTATACCTCTTTCAATTCATTACTGGAAAGAGTGTCCAGAGCTTTCATGCGAAGGCAAATAGCTGCTAGCATACATTTTCCTTCTCGATCATGTATTTTTGTCGCCCGCGATGGAAATAATCTCTTCGTTTGAACTGCTATTTTTGCGGCTTCTGTGAAACATTTCCAATTTTGCGTATTTACTCCAATGTTGTGACTAAAATGAAAAGTCAAGGTGCACATTGTGACTTTCATACCAGACACCATAAAACCACTCCATGACCTCAGGTGGACCAAATGATGTGTCAACATGAATTGGATCCATTTTCTCTGTCACTTCCAGCATGTCGCTCAAGATATTCATAAACTTTTCGATCGAAACCTCTTCAGCCACTCCCACTTGACTTCACGCTCACATTTAGTCTCACTTTGTCGAGATTAATTACCTGTTGTTTAATTGTGCCATGTTTTGAAACAAAACTCCAATAGGCAACTGGGGCATTTCGCTTGTTGCCAATATTCGTTCGGAAAGAAGTCGACCCAATGTTTCACATACTTGCAACACCATGGCTTGGTTATTGTATTGATGTGCTTCCTTGCCAAATGCAACAAGATCGTATACGTCGAAGTCATCACAGCCAATCAATTGAACAATAATAGATTCCAGAGATTCTGGTGTAGACGACCCATCAGCCACCAGCACTCGAAAGTACGCGAATAGACTCTTTTTCGACGGCTCCTCCTTCAACGCATCAAGCGCAAATTGCAAAGCAATATCATTTTCCCCCAATTTTAGCTTTGCGCTTGACATCATTCTAGAAAAATGTTGAGTCTCATAAGCACGACACTTTTTCAACCTTCTACATGTCGCTCGTTCTGATGTCGAATTGGATATTAGCAGTGCAACTTCTGTCCAACAGAAAAGCTCCTTCGCATGTTAGTAAGTGTGCAAGCGGTGTACTGCTACCTCGTGATGATCGTAATTGGAGGCATTGCAGGAAGAGTCATGAATAATCTTTTTCAAACGAGACATTTGTTCAGGCGAAAGTTGAGCGACACGACGAGCAACATTTGCAATCAAAACACATGAATCTTGGCGGAGTCTTTTTGTCTTTGAAAATGCTAATTCGCCTGCCAAATCAAGTTCGATCTCGATGCTGTGTGGTGGAAAATTCAGTTTTAGCGTTTCCCATAAAGGTATTGTCGTCGCATCCTCAAATCCGACAGCATGAGAATACATTCGTGTTGCCTCGCTTGCAGCGTCATAATTATCCAATTCCTATCATTTCATCAACTCTTCAATGAAATTACCAAATTGTCACCTGCAGCTTTTCAATGAGAACGACAGCTTTCGGATATACTTTCATTTTCGAGTAGAGATTCACACCGCTCACCAATCCTTGAGGAGTTTCCGGGTTCATTAAAATTCTCCAGCATGTTTCAGCTTTGTCGAACCATTCCATTTCAACGTAAACATCAACTAGTCGCGAGAGCACAGTCCTCTTGTACGATTTTTTCTTGAAATTGTCCAATGTCTCAATCAATTCAAGGGCCGTAC
This sequence comes from Aphanomyces stellatus, assembly GCA_009835185.1. Taxonomy (NCBI): domain Eukaryota; phylum Oomycota; class Saprolegniomycetes; order Saprolegniales; family Verrucalvaceae; genus Aphanomyces; species Aphanomyces stellatus. Next base: position 18,670 of record VJMH01007222.1, read on the forward strand.
CAAGTAATGTAGCCTCGCAATCTCTTGAATCAACTTTGCGGTGGCTTTCTGCCAACTTTATGATCAATTTTACAAAATTCTGAGCATTTTGAGGGAGATATGGTATAATCATTCGTAATTCTTGGATGTCTTCGACCATTTCATCAATTGATGACAAGGGTAGACAACACAAATGGCCCTCAAAAGCGTCCCAAATGTCTTCACAAATGGCTTGAAGGTCCACTCCACTTTTGGACTTTGATATATGATGCAAACCAACTGTCTTATAGATTTCTATAGCTTCCTCGAAACACTTTTGTGGAGTTGCAATGACCTGAGTATCAATACATGTGCCCCTCAGGACGTGTCCAGTGCGGGAAAAGCAGCGAAGCAAATCCAGCGATTCAGAAATGCCAGGAGAAATCAATCGTTTGAGCAAGAAGCATGCCAATGCTCGAATTTGCAACGCAACATCTTTGTGTGTCTCGTGGAGGACGCACTTCCGGCTTGTGTTGTACAGATCGATCACATTGACAACGTTCAAGGGGTCAGTCGCGAGCTGGGGGTTCGCCATCCAATTCTTTAAATCTTCAAGTTGTTCTTTGCACGACTCTTCGCTGAGCTCAGCTTCATTGAGGAATGAACGAATTCTGTTCAAATCCATGCGTAATGTGTCCGTCCTGCTGTAAATTTGAAAATGCCAAAAGCGCGCCAGAAGATACCAACCGCATAACTAAAATTAACCGGACAGAAGGTTTGGAATCCTGAAGCATTGGATTCATGGCACACGATGGATCGTTAGTTATTTTAAATGAGAAGTGGGCTATTATGCCCACAATTTCAACATTCATTCGGGTAATAAATGGAATTGTAGAGTGGCAAATGACCTAGTTCTTGATCGACAATTCCTTCACAATGTTCTTGCCAATGGCATTCGAGTAAGGGCACACGATATCCGCAGCATCGACCAATTTCTTCGAGACGGCCTTGTCCAAGCCAGGCAAGTGAACTTCCAAACGCGCCGCAATACCAAATCCGGTAGGGATCGGGCCCAAGTCCACGCTAGCATTGATCTTGAGGCCTTCGGGGAGAGTGACCTTTTCGTTGCGCGCGACGAACTTGAGGGCTCCAAGGAAACATGCCGAATAACCAGCCGCGAACAATTGTTCGGGGTTCACACCTGCCGCACCAAGCTGGATGTCGAGGTTGCCACCATCAGTAGACTTCGCGTGACCTTCACGACCGCCAGTCGTGGTGACGTGCGCGGTGTAGTTGACCTTCTCCAAGACAGAGGTAGCCATGCCACGGGACGCGGAAGTCTTGATGGCGGAGCGGCGAGAGTTGGCAATCACACGTTGGAACATCCTGATCGAGAAAGTGAAAATGTCTTATCGCCCATATTTTTACTCCTGGCCTCAGATAAGATTCTTGGGCCCCCCCACCACAAGAGCTAAAATCCCAATAAATTTTGCCGTTGGTCAGGGGGTCATAAATCATCCGTTGGGCAATTTCCCAGGAAAACGTCAAAACTAGTGTAAATAGGATTTATCCTATATAATAAGTGTTGCATTCAAATACATTGAGCCACCAACAATCACTACAAACCCCGATAAACTATCCCAATGAAGCGACATATTCCCAATCGTGGATGGGAACTTGAATTGCATCAAGGGATTGGTTCTGTGCATCTTGAAGAGAGCAAGCGCAATGCTACGCGCCTCTCACACTGCATGTCTCGGGATCCACACACGAGCACCTTCGCATCGGACCTTCAGTTCTTGGAACAGCGGGGCTTTGTCGCGACAGGTGCGGAAGAAGCGGGACAAGGCGCTCCTCTTTGACGGCAACAACCTTCTCTACGACGTCTACGACCCGCGCGACCAGCTCTCGTGGTACGAAGGGTGTACATACCGTCGTCACTTCAACGCATGGGCGTAGGAACGATGCACCCGTTGGAAGCGCCGTGCGGTTCGTGCAACGCGTGCGGGAAATCGTGCACGCCAAGCAAGCGGCGCGCTTGGCCATCTTCTTCGACACGCCGATGCAGACCCAGCGGCAAGTAGGCAACACAAACTACAAACCGAGCCATCGCAAACGAGTGATGCCAAATGCCCTCCGTGCGCAGTTTCCCACCACGGTACTTGCATTCGACGTCGAGTCTCCTCTGAAGGATGGTCGTGATGTAGATCCAAGTGTTGAAGGAGCTGGGGCTGCCTGTGATCCAAGTGCCCGGCGTTGAAGCCGACGACCTCATCGCGTCCTACTCAAAAGCGTCCGTCACTGATGGATACGACGTCATGATTGTAACCAACGACACTGACTTGTACCAGCTCGTGCAGTCAACCTCGCGCCACGACGAGGTCGAGCAGAACGTGTCGGTGTATCGGCCTATGCGGCGACAGTCCATCCGCGAAGCCCATGTGACGCGCTTCCTCGGCGGCGCCCACCCGCGCCAACAACCTGAAATCCGTGCGCTATGTGGCGACGCACGCGGGAAGACACCTGGCATTCCTGGTGGCATGACCATCCAAGAAGCTGTCGGCTTGCTGGAGTCGCACGGGGGGTTGGTGCGCCTTTTGAGAAATCTCAACGAGGTACATGGTAGATCGAATAAGGAAACTCATGCAACCGACGCGTTTAGGTGAACGACAAACAGCTCTCCCAACGACTGCAACGTGCCATCAGCATGCTAGAACAGTCCTATCGCGCGTCCAAATTGAACGAAAATGTCGCGCTACCGCTCCCGACGTCAACGTTGAGCATCACACAGCCCGTAGAATACAGCCGCGCAGTCCTGGACCGCCACTTTGGACCCGACGGCACAGCCATTGTCTTCACAGCGCAGGCCAAGCTCCCACCGAAGCACCTCGTCCCACGGCAACCCAAGTCATCCGACGTGGATGGAACAATCGCCCCGGAGGAGGATCCAGACACGAGCAGTAAAGAGTGAAAGCAAAGGCTTGACCTGATGTAGAATCCGTGGTCAGGAACAACTTGGACCTGCCGTTGCGTTCAATATGGGGGTATTGTCATGGTGGCTCAGGGGTGGGTGTGACGATGGAAGCTGGGCATGACAGCGGACGTTTCCCATTTTTCATGCAAAATCAGTGTTGCCGTTGTATTTTCAGCGAATCAACTGCCTGGAAAATGTATCCACCAATCAAATGACTGCATTCGGGACCGAGAATTGTTCAGTGGGCTGGCTTGTGAGAAACCCTGGATGTCTGCAGGCGCGATGTCGTCATGGTTGCCGCCAGTGGCCGAGTGTACATGGGACGTCGAAACTCTGTCTATTCCACAGCAAATCCAACACCGCATTGCCGCGCTTTTGGAGGTTCCACCGAAGAAACAAGACACGCACCAGCACCCCCGACCGCTCCATCGGCCGCCGCACAACGCCCTTGAGGCACTCCATCGGCGTCGCATGCGTCGCCACATTCGACAAGTGCAACGCATGGCAGTGCATTTCAAGACCAAGGGGCTCGAAGCAGTGTCGCCGCTGCCGGTTGTCGCGAGCGGTCAAGAGTGCGTCATTTGCATGGAAGCCATGGTTTCCAGTCGCTTGAACCTGCGGCTCTTGCCGTGTGGGCACCTGTACCACCGACCCTGCATCGAGGCATGGTCCACATACCAATGCACTTGCCCGTTCGACCGCATGCCATTCCAGAGGTAATCCTCAACATGAAGGAGTGTCATCATCCTTATTGTTATGCCTGACGCTTGCTCTCTTCGTCGTCGCTCGAGCTATTGCCCATGCTTTCGTCGCCAAGGATCTCGTCTCTCGTCTCACTTTCGCCCGACACGGCCTCGTCGTCTTCAAGACTGCTATTGTTGACTTCGCACGTCGTACTATCTCCCTCGTCCGTCTCCATCGCTTCGTTGGTGGCGTCGTCCAGCGCCACGACAGACGTCTTGGGCTCACATGACATGACTTCTTGGGGTGAGTGCGCCACCGACCCTGCAAACATAGCTTCTTCCCTGCATGGAGGAAGTCTTATGGCATCCCCACCCGGTGACTCATGTTGCGCGACACATGGCGCCAACCGTGGACGCTTCCGCGAAGGTTCTTTGGCGTCGGCGGCAGAATCGGTCACGACAACGGGAGTTGCCATGTCAAAATTAAAACTGTCAACTGACGGCAGCTCGGCCAACTGGCGTAGCTGGGACGTAGCCCTAGCGTGCTCAGACGGGAATGTACGATTTATATTATGTTGGGGTTTTCGGACGTCGTCGTCCACAGACGCGCCAGTAAAAGTCCATGTTTATGGGCTGTTCGTTGTTGTTGTCATCGAGGATATCGCCCGCCATGTGTGTGAGTTTCATTTCCTTCATGGCTGTCTCGGTGACAACCCATATAATTTCATCGCGCCCGACAACGCCATCGTCGTAATCGGCTTCGATGACAAATCCTACAAATTTATCCATCAAACACCAAAGAACAGGAGCAGCCCACCTTGCTTTGTCGTTTCGAACGGCCGCGTCTCGACCGGGTGCTCTTCCGCGACCGGGAGACCTATGTCTGTCAAGCAAGTGGGGATTTTCTCGACGGCGTAATCCCGTCCATTGCTGCTGTTGCACATCCAGCACCGACGCGCCGCCAAAATCAGCGGCCCTTGGGCATGGCGCTGTTTCTCCCGCGACACAACCAACGCGCCACATGCCTTGCACTTGAATGCTGTGATGGGCCGCTCGACCAACGTCTCGTACATGGCGCGCACCAGCGGCACAAGGATCGCAGTATCAGCCACCTCAGAAATGTCAACCTTGATGTTGGCAAAGTCAATCGTACCTTGTAGGCGACGGTGGGTCGGTTTCGAAATCCCAGTTGGACGCTCATGTGATGGCTTGCATTCGAATACACGGCCATGCACAACAAATGAGCACGGTATCGCTGGATGATGGCACCCCCGGGTAGGTATTCCATGAGTTTCGTAGACTACCATGCCATATAGTGTGCATGTCCACAAACACGCGCTACCGTCACATGGACAAGGCCACCGATGCCTTCTCGGCTCAGCGGCAAGTCCAAACTCTCTGCTTGGTCCAACGACAAATAGATTGTCACGGGCACACCAGGGGTGGTTGGAGGCATCATTTGCTCCAATTCCAACTACATCAAAGTCACATCAGCATAAAGACTACATTCCGCGGTGACCCACCGGCGGGGCATCCTCGGGCGATTCTTCATCGGCCAAGTCCCGTAAAAATTCATCCACGTGGTAGGACGTCGAGCGTGGTTTTGTCAAGAGTTCGTCCATGTCTGATGCAATGATGAGAGTCAGCATTTTCGATTGCATACCTGAAGCAATTGAAGGACCCCGGCTCGAAATGATGCTGCTCATGTCGCTAAAGGAACTTTGTGCTCTCGACTTGTTCAATGCCGCGGGAAGGTACGAGCCAGTCGAGTCGACAATCGTCACGCGACGCGCTTGTAAATGTAGCGGCTTGCGGGGAATGAAAGGGTATGCCAACGGCCCTTTGGACCCTGTCTCCAGAATTTGTGAACATAGACGATTTATCCACGTTGCACCTTTGTAGTGGCGGGGAAAACGCATGCTGTCCATTTTAGTCCATGTCCATGGCATGTCATCCAAATCAACGCCTTCGCCCAAGTAAAAGAGCACCTAACGCGCATTCCATCAAAGGAAACAAATTGCCGATGGCGCACTTGGCGGCGATAATCGGGGTAGCGTGCCAACGGATTGCCTGCCAAGTGCAGTGTCTTGAGTCGCTTGAGTTGCCCCAAGACATTCACGGACGCAAGGTCAACGAGGGCATTGTGCGATACATCCAAGTGCTACAAAGAGCCATGAACGACATGCTCACGCGTCATCGTCTCACCTCGAGATGCGGCACACTGGCGAGTGGAAGCGCATGCAACGAGTCGAGTGCATTGTGGTCCAAGGTCAACGATGTCAGCGCTGGAAAGAGCTCGTCGAGTTGCAGCACTTGAAGCCGGTTGTGACTCACATCCACCGACTCGAGCGTCGACGGCGCGGGCAACGCATCCAAATGACGCAGTCGATTGTGGGACATGGTAAAATGCTTGAGCTGGGGAACAGCGTGCATCTACACCGATGATACCATCGCTGACCTCAAATGTGCGCCAAGCATACCTCGTCGGCTGGCCACGCCTGCACGTTGCATCGAACAAACGTCAGCGAAGTAAGGAGAGGCCACGTGCCATGTTGGAGGAGCAGACGTGGGGATGGAAAATCGCACTCGAGGCTGTGCAAGGTCTAGACTACGTCAAGATAGTCGAACAGATTGGTCTACCTCCATCTGGCCTACAAAACAGATCAATAGATGGACCGAGTCGGGCGTCAAATGATGCAATTCGACGGTTTTGAGGCTCGGAAAGAGGTCGAAATGAACTGGAATCGACGTAGACGACGACACGTCCTGAGTGTTCCCCTTGATTTTGAGGTACGCTGTCTCGGAGAGTAGCGTGGAGAGTTTCAGCACATCCAAGTGCCCAATGGGCACGAGATCGGTGTCCACAAAGAGATCGCTCTTCCGTGGAGACAGGACGCGGCGAAAGGATTGCGTATTGGGACTGCCGCGAATCGTCCATCCATCAATCCGACCGCTCTTGTCCTACACAGCAAGTCAGTCCTTCAACATCACTAGCCGTGGCGCCTTCCTACCGTGGCGCGTTTCGGACATAACGTCGAATGCAAGCGGTCGCTCAGGTACGCCACAGCAACAGGGCTCAACGCAAGCTTGACCGTGCCCCGTTTGAGCACGTCGGCATTCTTCTGCAGCGTTTCCTGCAGAAGCTTGAGGAACGATCCGTCGCCGTAGAACCGATCGAATTCGATCGCTTTCGTGGGGGACGATGATTCAGCCGTCGTTGGATGAGATAACCCAGTCCATTCGGTGGCAGGTGTTGCTACCCGCACTTCTTCATCTTCACGGACGGCGAGTTCTCGCGGCAGGTCGTCGTCCATGAGCTGCAGCGCCTGCCTGATCAACGCAGAGTTCACAGGAAGATGGAAGTTGTGAGCCCCTCTGATTGGTCGAATTTGGTCGAATTGGGCCAATCACAACCTCGAGAGACCCTGTCATTCTCACCAGCAGAAGATCGCGGTGGGAATATGCGCCAAGACGCCCCTTCTATGTAGATGCGCAACATTAGAGAAGAGACAGCCCCCCTCAGACCCGTACATGCCGCGTGGAAGTTGACTACTCGTGATGCATGGCAGGTGGAGCGAGTGTGCGAGGCAGACCAACATTCAAGATTGGATCGCGATCCAAACCATCACGCTCTGCTTCACTGGCTTCTGCGAGAATGACTCGCCCTACTCGCAACAAGTTGCGTAGCATCGAGTCATCCCTCTTTTCGTGTGCGGGTGACATCGTTGCGCACGTCCGTCGCCCAAACATTGCTTGGTCTGAAGAACCGCGCGCGTGGCGGAAGATCGCTCGCCCGCGAAACTTCGCCGACATTGACCATCACTCCGAAATGTTTAAAACATGTCTCTCGAATTGGTTGGCTTTTTGAGTGGAAGAAATGTTTAAAACACTCTAGCACTCCGTTTTAAACACATGTGGCCTTCCTCCACGTAATAAAATGCAGGGCATGTGTGGCCACCCAAGATTAATAAGAGGGATTGTATGCTGGTTTTATTTTATTTCACCCCCTAGCTCACCGTCCCATCTTTGACTGTGACGGAGGCTCACCCACGCGAGCAACAACCTTGCGCTCTCTCTCTAGGAAAGGGCAGCATTGTAGCTTGAAGGCATTCCGCGCAGCAAAGAACACCCGTTCCATATTCCCACAGGTAGGCGCGCATTGCACGGGAGCAAAGCATCACGTTCATATCCATGGGTAGAAGCGTCCGCGTCCGAGCGCCCTCCCATTGACATCACGAGTGTCCATCGTGATAGTGAATTCATCGTGACGACGTCTACCCCAAGTCCAAGCAACAGCCACAAACGAATGGAACCTGACTCTTCTGATTCGTCCACATCCAACGCGAGTCATGCGCCCCCGCAGCTCAAAGATTCCGACAAGCGGCGCCGGATCCAAGAAACCACATCCACGGACACGACGCCGCCGTTGAACCCCCAGCAAATTCAGCTCTATCGAATCGTCTACGAAGATCTGCGCAAGCAATCCACGGTCGGGTGGCACAACGCCGTCAGCTCCTTTGAGACAGCTCATGCCCACATCAACCAAGCGGAAACCCAAGAATTCTTGCAAATGTGTTTCCACCAAATCCTCTGCATCATGCTCGACCAATTGTACGTACACTGACGCTATCTCTGTCCCTCGAGTTGTGTGACACGTGGCCCTAGGACGTCGAAAATGGCACCCACCGAGAAGAACTGCGTCATCCGCACGTTGACCAAAGGCACGGCGATTTGCCTCGCGCAAATCCAGCGGCAACGCACGTCATACTTTGCCCACATGGCGCTTATTTTGAACAAGAAGAAACTCTTCTACAAGGAATTCCGCCAGTCGCACATGATGAACCAGTATTGGAACAAAACCCCGGGGTGCCCCGAAGTGCGGCTGCAATGCCTCTCGACGTTCCATGAACATCACGGTTTTGCCATGCTCGCCCAAATGCTCGAGCAGGCGCTGGACGCCGACAAGAGCGTGGCGTTGCTCCGCGTCGTGTCGATGGACGATCTGAGGCTACTCTTCCAGGGGGTCTACGACATCCGCGCGCAAGTCGAACCTGGTTGGATCACCCGGCTCTCGAGTGCCTTGATGCAGCTCCTCCTCGTGCTCCCCGCCGCCGAATTGAAGAAAGAACCGACGGAATCCATTGGCCATGTGTTGCAGTTGATCCAGCGAATGTGGGACCCCGCCGCCGCCGACGACGCGGACGATGTTGCCGGCACGCCGTCGCCGCAAGAAACGCTCCTCCAAGTCGTGTCTCGGTTCATCGAGTCGACGTCGTTGCCCCAACGACTCTTTGGCTTTGAACAATTGGGCCACCTCGTCCAACACGCGCGCCACACGTTGCCGCTGCCCCCGTCGTACCGCATCACGGGCGCGGGGTCGCCAAACGTGAACGGCGTCTACGAGTTGGTTTCGACCCCCAGCTCGTCGTCGGCAGCGGGGACGTACATCAAGACGGAATCAAGACTCGCCAACGCAAGCCACCCCATGACGTTGTTTTGCTGCACGATGAAAAGCGGGTCCAAGATGTGGTTCTTGTCGGAAGCCGACCAGATGCAACCGGGCACGGACCAGGACATTGACTACTACCACCACCAGGCCGCATCGGGCGAAGAAACGATCCCACCGCTCACGCATTGGGTCGCCACGGGCCGTGGCCTCGCGCCCAGCCCGCTCTTGATTCCATCGAACGCGGCACCCACCGCGCGCATCGACCCCCGCCGCCTCGACCAAAAGGTGCTTGCGTTTGTCGAGGCCAAGCACGTGTTGGATGAAATTTTCGGCGACCGCATCCACCGCGAAATAGTCTCGCGCAGCACGGCGCTGCTCAAATTCCTCGCGGAAACGGGGCACATTTCCGACGCTGGGCTCCGACAAATATGGCTCTCGGCCGCGGGCAAGGAGGCGACGCTCGTCACAGAAATCCACCTCCTCCTCGTCTCGTCGGTCCTCGTCTACGTGGGCGACGCCCAGCTCGCATCATTTTTCTCGTACTTGCTGACGCAGCCCGTCGCGGACGTGGCGCTCTTTATGGACAAAGTGGCCGTGCATTACCGCTGTGTGTTGCACCGCGTCGACGCCGACGTGACGCGGCGGTGCTTGCGGCTCATGTGGACGATCCAAAAAGCGCAGAGTCAGAAAGACTCGGACTTGGTCGAATTCTTCCACGACGCGCTCCAGAGCACGTACGGCCAGGCCGAGCGGCAACGCTTTGTCCAAGAATGCATAGACGCGCTGCGCGAGTCGGCGCGCGACGTCGACGGCTTGACGGCCGACCAAGAAGCCGCGACGACCCGCGGACTCGAGCTGCTCAAGGTCCTGCTCGAATCGTCGAGCGACAACTCGGTCGTGGACGACTTGAACGCCCAGTACAACCTTGTGCAGCTCTTGTTTGACGAATTGGCGACGTTTGTGCGGCGGCAGACGCCCGAGTCGGCGCTGCGCCATCGGCTCGATTTGATCCACTACATCCACGGCAAGTCGCCGTCGCTGGAATTGACCCAGGCCCAAGTACGATCGATGTGGAATGTGCTCTCGCGGGGCATGTACCGCGACCTCTGTTGGATGTTTTTGCGCGAGTCGAGTGTGTTTGTCCAAGAGTTGGCGCCGTTTAACGTCCACGTGTGCGAGTACATTTTCAACGACCTGCTGTGCAACCCCCAAGAGACGGACGTGAGCACGCTGAGCGAACACGGCTTTGCCTGCTTCCACACGTATTTTGTCGGGTTGAACGCCCACCACCACCACCTCATCCGCTCGCCAACGGGCGCGATCCGACGCATTGTCTCGTTTGAGGCGCTCGTGGGGCTTGACGCGCTGTGGGACATTGCCATCCACGGTCTCCCCGACGTGTCCAAGCTCGCAATCGTGGAGGTCCTCAACGTGTACATGCACGTCGACGACCGCGAGAAGGCCAAGTCGACCCTCCATTTCCTCCAGCACGTGTTTGATGTCCTCAAGCGCTCCGCCACCCACGTCAACGTCGTCCAGCATTGCATGCATTTGCTCACGGGCTACGTAAATCAGTCGCCCGTGTGCTCGATGGTGCTCCACGGGAAGCGGTCGCGCGGCGCGCCCCTCGCCATCCACTGCACGGTCCAGCGCATTCCGACGTCCATCATGGACAAGATCCCGCCGTTCACGTTGCACGTGACGGCCAACGACACGCTCGGAACCGTCCGACAACTCGTGGAGGCGCAACTGCGCCACCCGCTCACGCAAACCAAACTACTCGTGCAAGGCACGACCCTCATTGGCGACAGCAAGACGATTGACGAATTCACGCAAGACTGCACCGACATGAGCATCGTGCTCTTCCAGTCGCACGTGACCAAAGAGGTCGAGAAGCTGCAGTGGACGGGCGGCGACGGCCAGGAACACCACCTTGGCCCGATGCTGGCGCGGAATGAGGCCTACTTTGACGTGCTCTTTGCGCTGCTGGATCAATACGTGGCCGACGCGGCGACCCACGCGCTCGTGCGCGACGTCATTGCCAAGGTGCCGACGCAGACCACGCTCCTCGAGCTCGTCTCGCACCCGCTCGAGAGCGCCGAGAAGCTGCAACAGTGGCTCTCCCACACGTCGTCGTACCACAAAGCGGTCTATGTCTTGGAAATCATTGACGGGTGCTTGATGCCGGTCCAAGGCCTCGTCTCGCCGCAGTATGTCGCGTCGTTTGTCCAGTATGGGCTCGACCAAGTGCTCCACTTTCTCTTTGAGTCGCGCGTGAACGAAGAGGGCATGGCCGTCGCGATCCGGATCGTGAAATGCTGCGTCTTGGACCACAACCAGTCGCGCATGGCGACGCCGCAGATGGAGTCGCTCGTGGCGCGGTTGAGCAACCTCGTCTTGCGCACGTCGTCAGTCTCACCGCGCATCGTGATTGACGCGTTGCAGATCATGCAGGCCATTTCGCTCCACGTGCCGTTCCACTTTCCCGACCCGTGGCCGATGGAGTCGACGCTCCTCCATCCCCAAGAACAAATCCGCGCGCAGTGGCTCACGACCGTGCAAACCCAAGCGAACGTCCAGCAGCTCGTCGCGCCGGCGCTCGAGACGCTCAAGCACACGCTGCCGGTCGACAGTGTTGTGTGCTCGCAACTCTTTTCGCTCGTCGCGTTTCTCGTGCCCGACATTCCGCCCGACGCGATGGAGGAGCTCGAGCAGTCGCTCGTCGCGCTCTTCCAGCCGACCATGTCGGCACCCGTGCTCCTTGGGGCGTTGACGATTTTACAAACCATGTGCTCCCGCAACACGCTCTCGCCCCGTGCTCGCCAGCAGATTCTCGAAGTCGTGTACGACAAGGGCCTCTTCACGTCAGGCGCCAAGTGCTTGTGCACGACGGCCGAGACGCGCAAAGCCGCGTACGGCGTCGTGGCGCAGTTGGCCACGATCCACCCGAGTGAGTTGCACGCCAAGTTAACGACGCTGATCGAGTCGACCAACAACACGTCGTCGTGGGGCCAAGAATGCAACGTGGTCGCGCGCGGGCCGGGCGAGCATGTTGGGTTGAAGAACCAGGGGTGCTCGTGCTATATGAATTCGTTTTTGCAGCAACTGTTCATGTACGAGCCGATCCGACAAGGCCTCCTCGCGGCAGAAATCCCGTTGGACCAGTACCCCGCAACCCCCGAGTCGGAAATGAATTTGCAGGGCCTCGTGCACACAAACCCCAAGGGATTGATTGGCCGACGCATCATGAACGAAGTCAACAATGGCCGGTCGTTTGAAGCCCAAATCACGGGCTACGACCCGCAGTCAAAGATCCATTTGATCAAGTACGACGAGGGCGGGAACGAAGTGCGCTTGAAGTTGTGGGGCAAGGAAGCGATGAATCGCGTGACGTTGTTGCCCCCCGTCATGAGTGGCGACGAGGCCACAGTCGAAGTGCTCCGGCAAGTCCAGCGAACATTTTGGTACCTCCGAGAAAGCGAAATGCGCTACTACAACCCGAAAGCATTGGTATGCGTCCTTTCCTTAGTTTGTCTCAAGCGGACGTAGGTCGAAGCTTGCAAGTGTCTGAATTTGGAATTTTCCGTCTACCAACAGAACGACGCGAGTGAATTCTGCGACAAATTGCTCGATCGGCTCGAAATCGGCCTTGGCAAAACACCCCAAGGCACGGCGTGCTTGCAATCCCATTTGGGCGGCAAGTTGATTTCCCAAAAATTGCCCAGTGGATGTGGCCATCGATACGAGCGAGAAGAGGCGTTCATCCGGTTGGAACTGCAAATCCGAGGGAAAGAAAGCATCGAAGAATCGCTGGCAGGGTTTGTTGAAGGCGAACTCATGGACGGCGACAACAAGGTCGAATGTGAATTATGTGGGGAAAAGAAGGCCGCCATTCGTCGCACGTGTTTTGGGGCGTTGCCTCAGTTGCTTGTGTTGCACTTGAAGCGCTTTGATTTGGATTACCAAACGTTTGAGACTGTGAAACTGAACAATCGATGCTCGTTCCCGCTGCATCTAAACATGAAGCCATACACAAAAGAAGGGCTTGAGGCGTCGTCGTCGTCCGACGACACTGACGCCGACGCGGCCGCGACGTCGGACGAGCCCGAAGACGAAGAGTATGCATACGAGTTGCGCGGCGTGCTGGTCCATGCTGGTGTCGCCCAAGGCGGTCATTATTATTCGTTCATTTTGGATCAATCCGTCGGCAAGTGGTTCAAGTACGACGACGAAGACGTGAGTCCGTTCGACCCGGCCAACATTGAAGCCGAATGTTTTGGCGGGATGCAAAAGCGCACGTCGTCTTGGAATGGCGTGAACAACACGATGGAAATGGAAGTGTTTAGCAATGCCCTCATGCTCTTTTACGAAAAGGTGGCGAAACCACCCCGTGCGACCCCCGCTCTTGCAACGCCAGTCCAACTCGTGCAAAACCCCATGGCCCAACAAGTGTGGGCGGCCAACGATCTCTTTCTGCGCCATTCGTATGTGTTTGACACGGCCTTTCACGAATTCATCAAGGACATTGTCGCGAGCTGGTCCACGGCGCTGGATTGGCTGCAGCTCGGGATGAAATTTGTCTTGGACATTGTCTTGCGTAGCCGTGAAAAGAAGGGGCTGAACCGATGGCTCACGCTCTTCAACGACGCGTTTGTGGCATGTCCGCCGTTTGCCGTCTGGTTTTTGCAGTCGGATCTCTCGTCGTTCTTTACGGAATGCCCCGACCCAATGGCCCGCCAGACAGTCGTCCATTTACTCACGCGGGCGGCGGCGTCCCAAACAAACGACGCGTCGTCGTTGGTGCAACTAAGCAGCCACATTGCCGAATGGTGTGTGCCGCCGTTGGTGGACGAATACTTTACGCTCCTCCACAACGTGGCCAACCTCTCGCCCGCGATCCGCGAGCAATTCCAACGATACCAAATGGTGAGTCGACTCATCCACGTCCTCTTGGGGTCGCGCGCGTGGCCGCAGTTGATTCAAGCATACGGGCCACCGGGCGAAACACCGTTGGAATGCCAAGCGCTGATCGAAGCGCTCGGGGCGCTCTTGGGCCTCGCGCGCAAACCCCCCGAGCCGCTCTTGGCTGAAACTAACCACCAGAATCCCCACGCCAAGGTCGTCCTGAGCTCGCGCGCCCAAGCTGCGCTCTCGTTGCTCTTTGACGAGTACGCCGTCGATGACCTGCTCGGGGCCAAGGAATTGCAAAAGTATTTCCGCGTCTGCGGCACAACGGTTGCGACGGCAAAGTTGACGGCCAAGAAGATCAAAGCCATCTTGGCCAAGTGGCCCAAGCTGGACGAGGCAGCATTTTTGGAGTACTACACTGAGCTCGCGTGCACGTCGACCAAGCAAGTGCTCTCGGACCTGAAAGCCCACGGGTTTCGAGAAAACCTGCAGCGCCAGCCACCCGTCCACGCGCTCGAGCCCGCGTCGGTCTTGTTGCAACATTTGCCGCCGCTCTGCCGAGAGGCGATCGTGCACGAGGTATTTATCGACGCGGCGCTCGAAGAAGACGCCGAGACGGTCTCGGATTTGCTCGTGCGCGTGAGCTTGGGCTCGGCCCACACGTCGACGTTGCTGATCAAGAGCGTCCTCACGGCGCTCTTCCAGGCCGAAGTCGGATGGAAGGGCCAGCCAATGGTCGACGCGTCAGTCGTTATTCTCTCGCAGCTCTTGGGCTACGACGAGAGCGACGTCTCGTTGGTTGAACTCACGCTCATTCACACGTCGTACTCGCTCCTCGTCGCGCCTGCCGAGCGAGACAAAATGTACGCGCACTATGGCGCACCACCGGCGCTCTTTATTTACCGATACATCACGATCCTCATGGATCTGCACAAAGTTGCGAGCGTCGCCGTGTGGCTGCAAGACCACGTCCAAGAATGGGTGTGGATGTACGAGTGGCTGCGACTCGAGAGCTTGAAACCGAGCCTGGGCGGGCGCGTGAACGTGCTGTACCGCGACCCAGGCAAGCTTGAGACACTCCTCGCACTGGGCGAGTTGCTGCGCATCCCCTTCACGCCCGAAGAAAAGAGTTATGTCGTGAGCGGCGCCGGCTTTGAGCCCGTGAACGGCGTCTACTCGATGCAGCAGCAGAGCCACGACGGGTGCCCGGTCTTTAGCCTCGTGAGTCCCATCGACCAGGTCGAGTACACTCTCTTTCGATGCGAAATGCCGTCCAAGTCGCACCGGTGGTACATTTCGCACGCCGAGAACCGGCAAACGCTCGGCACACTTTCGGACGTGGATTTTTACTACTGCCTCTGCACGATCCATGACGAAACGCCGCCGACGGACGGGTGGAAGGTGTGGAACAAGAACCCCGTCGCCGCCGCGCCGACGCCCAAGGTTACGCTCCACGCGTGTACGATCAACATGCAAGACTTGGACGCGACCCACCACGGCCATAACTTTGTCGTGCCTGAGATGGACGAAGACCAGACGGTCGAATACGAAGACAGCGAAGAGGAAATTCGAGTGAGCAACGAGCGCTTCCAAGCCGTGCATTTAGAATCCCCCGATGGCCACAGCAGCGGCGGTGGGACCATGTGAGCAGCACACCCTGTCTTTTTCCTTAACGAGTAACCCCTTTTTTATCATCACCCGCGCGCCACGGTGTACAAGGGGGCAGGCGGTCGAATACAATCCGCGGAGGATGCGCTTTTTTGAATGCCATCCATGGTGGTAAACATTTTTTTGCACCACAAAGAAATGGAAATTCAATCTGTGTGCCCTCCCAAGGGTCGTTTCATCCAACTCGATGTTGGTCATTTTGTTTGCTTCGAATTCACACATTTCGGCTTCATCTTACAATGATCTTAACACACTATATTTCTCTCTATTCGTACTCGAACGTGCCATGGGGCGACACGATCGTGACCTTCTTGCCGGCATGCGCTTCGACCCGGCCGACGATTTGCGCCGGCACACCAAACGACTCGGAGATGCGAATGATCTCGGCGGCAGTCTCGGGCGCGACATACAGTTCCATGCGGTGGCCCATGTTGAACACTTGGTACATTTCCTTCCAGTTGGTCTTGGATTCGGCTTGGATGAGTTGAAAGAGCGGTGGGGTTTCAAACAAGTGGTCCTTGATCACGTGCACGTTCTGGACAAAGTGGAGCACCTTGGTTTGGGCGCCGCCAGAGCAATGCACCATGCCGTGAATGGACGCGCGTGCGACTTGATCCAAAATGGCTTTGATGATGGGCGCGTACGTGCGCGTGGGCGAGAGCACGAGCTTGCCGGCGTTTAGTGGCGTTCCGGGGACGGCGTCCGTCAAGGCCTTGGAGCCTACGAGGGAGACGCATGAGCGAGGATGAAAACAAACCAAGTCGACCGACCGGAATAGACCAACGCTTCGGGCACATTCGGGTCAAAGCTTTCGGGGAATTCCTTGGCCAAGGCGTGGTGGAAGACATCGTGGCGCGCCGACGTGAGTCCGTTGCTGCCCATGCCGCCATTGTATTCCGTCTCGTACGTGGATTGGCCAAAGGACGCGAGGCCGACAATGACGTCGCCAGGCTGAATCGTGTGGTTCGAGATGACGTCGGTGCGCTTCATGCGGCAGACGACCGTCGAGTCGACAATGATCGTGCGCACCTGGAGAGAATGAGTCGAGGGCGGCGCAGCAGATGCACACGTACGAGATCCCCGACGTCGGCCGTTTCCCCTCCCGTCGAATGAATGCCAATGCCTTGACTGCGCAATGTTGCCAAGAGTTCTTCCGTGCCGTTGATGATCGCGGAAATGACTTCGCCGGGAACGAGCTGCTTGTTGCGGCCGATCGTGGAGCTGAGCAAGATCTTGTCCGTGGCGCCAACACACAAGAGATCGTCGATGTTCATGATCAATGCATCTTGCGCGATGCCCTTCCACACATTCAAGTCCCCCGTCTTCTTCCAGTACATGTACGCCAAGGCAGACTTGGTGCCCGCGCCGTCGGCATGCATGACGATGCAATGCTCGTCGTCGCCAGAGAGGTAGTCCGGGACGATCTTGCAGAACGCATGAGGAAAGAGTCCCTTGTCGACGTTCTTGATCGCATTGTGGACATCTTCCTTGCCGGCGGAGACGCCGCGCTGGTTGTATCGGGAGTCGGCCATCGGAAAATGATCGCGCCAGGCGCATTTTTGTTGGTTGGGTGGGTGTTCGTATCCGGATAGGGCCAGGGGATATCTTCTATATCCGGATGATGTGGACCTCTCTTCAATCACGGTCTCATGGCGGCGCCAGCGAATGCGTGGACGCCGCGCAACGCACAATTGAATCGAAAAAGAGAGGTCGATCTATGATGAATCACACCCGCACGTTTGGAATGCCGCACGGAGAAGCGTATGCAGGGATGGGTCCTGGATGGCAACGATGAGATGTGCACGCGAGCCTGGATTTGCGGCGTCCCAAGCCCGACACGCGTCCGCCGCGGCCCCGACCGCGTCCTCGACGGGGATGCCCTTGCATCCTGCCCCTAAAATGGGCGTTGCGATGGTCGTTTCGGACTTGGCCGCTTTTGTCGCGATGCTCAAACTGTGCATGTAGCATGCGCGAAGCTGCAATTCCCATTTCGGCGATGCATAAAACGGCGTTGCCGTGTGCACAATGCGCTCAAAGTGCCGGGCGAGAGTTCCTGTCGCGGCAGTGGACACTGCATGTCCCGTGGGGCACTTGGAGATTGCTGCCAGCTGCGCCGATTGTGCGGGGCCGCCTGCAATGCCGACCAATCCATCTACCGTCTGCGCTGGGTAGAGCATGTTCTCGCCAGCATCCATGCCGCCCCAGTTGACTGACTGTCGCTCCATGCCAGGAGGTGATGTCGGCGGCACAGGCCCACCGCGGGGAAAGTACGAGAACGCATGGGTGCCCGAGAGGCGTTCGTTGCACGGGTTGATGAGAACTGTGGCAGGTGGTGGGTGGTTGACGACGTCCTTGGTGAAGCAGATGGACACGCGCAAGGCATGGGGCAGTCGATATGCACTCAAGATGCGCCATGAGTGCACTGCTGCTGTCGCTGGCGCCATGCTTCTCGTGATGGTCCGACTTCGAGTTGGAATCTGTGGACCTGTGCGGGAATCGCGATGAATGATGGTGTGTCTTGCATATCATTGGCTATAATTCGACAAGATACCATTGGACGAGCAGAGAACCTTGGTTTTAAATTCGAATTTTAGCCAATGAAACATGCATAGGAGTGGAAAAAAGAACGCTGACGAAGAGTGATGGTCAATGGAGATTCCACGAAACGCACACGCGAGACTGCAACGCGGTTCGAAATCATTTTCCCATTTGACACATCATGCTCGCTTCTTCTCCTCCTGCCTTCATGCCTTCCTCAGCGCGCCGCTGCGTCATCTGCAAAGGCATGGACGCGAACGTGCTCCTCGAAGCTTGCGGCCATGCCTTCCACTCACGATGTATCTTTGAGTGGCCTCTCACGGCCTGCGAGGTTTGCCAGACGCCGTGCGACGCGATTGCAGTGGTTGCTCGTCATGGTCGCTCGTCTTCGTCGTCGTCGCCCCGAGCACCCGGCGGCGTCTCGGCAACCCGCCGGAGCTGGGACGATGCCGAGCGCGAATATTGTATGCTCCTCATGGATCTCTTCAAGGAAGGCAGTCTTCCACTCCGCGGCGGGATGCACTTGCGCCAAACCCTCGCGCTCCTCCTCAACTGCAACCCCATGCGCATCACCAAGAAATTCAAACAACAGGACCAATTGGGCAAGCAAACGTATGCCTATGCCGCGACCCCCGCCGGCGCCAACTACAAACGCCACGTCCAGCGCCAGAAACAGTTGACCATGCTCCGCGACTCGTTTTACTGGCAGCTCAAGGCGGTCTCTGGCGGAAGCTTCATCATGGACAGCATGCGCGAAGCCGAATGCGAGTTTTGGACGACGCAGTTGATCGCGTTCGCCAAGACGGTCGGACAGCGCCTCGTGTCGCCGCATGGGCTCGACCTCGCGTGTCCGTCGACACCGCCCGCCGACGAACCCAAGCTCATGGTCGTCGAAAGCCCCATGACGGTCGAATGTTCCATGGCGTACTACGCTCCATGCATGAGCCAGATGGACTGGGAAATGGAAGCGCTCAAGGACGACAGCAGCGACCCGCTTCCGTGGTCAGGCCACAGTTTGGATTTCGCCGACGACGACGACATTGACAACCGCCTCCTCCTCGACAAAATCACAGTCGACGAAACCATTTGGACGAATTAGACATTTATTTATTCGGTGTGTGTAGATATATAATTTAATGTGTAGTTAGTTGACTAACGTCGTCGGCAAACGCGCGATTGCGATTGCTTCGATGGATGGAAACGAGTGGACCAATGGTGGTGGCATAACGAGCAGACATATGTTTGGGCCATTGATTTGTGGCCTCGAATGCACATCGTTCCATATGTCGTGTTGATGATTACGACCAGGGATCAGAATCAGATTGACATGGTTTCTGTGGAGTGATGCATGGTCGCCCACTCATGCCCTACTGCGTCGTCGCAACTGCTATAATGCCATAGTGATCTTTGAAGAAGCAGTCGTTGCAGCGCCCGGTGCTCTGCGATCATCCGGTCGGAAAACTCGAAGAATATTCGAGCATGCCAAATGGCCACGCACTTTGATTTACAATCGACTCATAGTACGGGTTAGGGTCTAATAATCGCAATCATCAAACATGTTGGCCGACGTGGCATCGATCGTGGAGGAGGTACCCACGGCGTTCAGTGCACTTTGCAGCATGCGGACTTGCATGGCATTGCGCCCGCCGCCGCCAAACATGTCGCCGCCGCCCAAATCGCATTCTTCTTCCTCTTCCTCAAGCACGTGGTTCCACCGCTGGTGGCCATGGTACTGCACTTGCTGCACCATGTGACCGTGGCCGCGTGCGGCAAATTCTCGCTCGCTTGCCATGCCTTTGGCGCAGTCGGCAACGCTTTTGACGAGCGCGGCGGCCTTTTGCTGGCCTGCGTCGCTCACAATGGCCGTGGCCTCCGTTCGCAACGTCGTTTCGACGCGGCGGAGCACGTCCTTGGCGTTCTCAAACGCGCCGCGCGCGGCTGCCGCGAGCGCTTCTTCGAGCGCGTCCGTGACCACGACGCGCTGCTTTTGGAGGAGCACGTCTTCATTGACGACATTAGTCGAGACGACGAGCGGGCGGTCGATCGTCGCCGTTGCGCTCGCACTAGCCGCACACGATTCGAGGATGTTGACGTAGCGCAGTCGAAAGGTCACGAGCGCGGCGGCGTCGACGGCGGTCGCGACCGGCGTGAGCTGCACTTGGAGCAGCACGTCGCGCGTCTCGTCAGCATAGAGGTCGCCAATGTCGACTTCGACGTGTACTTGATCGACCATCGTTGTGATGGGACGCTTGGTCTTGACAGCGGCCAAGAGCACGC
The DNA here is from genome assembly GCA_009835185.1 of Aphanomyces stellatus. Classification (NCBI taxonomy): domain Eukaryota; phylum Oomycota; class Saprolegniomycetes; order Saprolegniales; family Verrucalvaceae; genus Aphanomyces; species Aphanomyces stellatus. Next base: position 39,125 of record VJMH01007222.1, read on the forward strand.
CGGGCGCGGCGACGCACTCGAGCTTGATGTTTTGCGCCACGACACTGAGGAGTCCACCGAGACAGTCGGCAAATGCGAGCATGACGCGGTCGACGTTGGTAATAAAGTAGTATGAACCATGGCCAATGTCTGCCAACTGGCCAAGGAGGGCCGCGTCGTGGTCCGAGCCATACCCAAACGTATGCAGTGATGTCGTGGGCGGCAGCATGCTTTGGAGGAGCGTTGCAAGTCCGTCGGGGGTCGTGACACCTTGGTTGGCTTGGCCATCGGTGAGGACGAGGATTGATCGAACGGGGTTGGGCGGGTCGCCGTTTTCGACGTATGTGAGTTGGTCGATACCCGCCATGAGCCCGCCGCTCATGTTGGTCATGCCGTCCGTGTGCACGGCGTTGACCGTGTCGACGAGCAACGCCTTGCCTTCGGTCGTCATCTTGGTCAAGCGGAGGTCGGTTGTCACGTCGGAGCCATACGTGACGAGTGCGACGCGGTCTGCCTCCTGGAGTTGCTGGGAGAGAAACGTGACGGTTTGCTTGCACAGGTGAAGCTTCGACCCGGACATGCTCCCCGACTTGTCGAGCACGACGACCACGTCGATGGGCTTGCGCTCCGCAACGTTGCAAGGTGGCGCGACCAAATGGCAGTTGACGAAGGTCGTCGCCGCCGCCGACGCGCGTACTTGGGCGAGTTCGACGGCCGTCGTGAGCGCAATCGACTTGGTCGCAGGAGAAGTAGTGGGGAGCGGCACGGGGGACATGGGCGTCTTAATGGAAAATGAGAGGTGTGGCGGATGGGCGAGACGACAATCACTGACCGCCGAGCACCGTTCGGCGAACGATCCAATGAATGCAGGCGATAGACAGTTGAAACGTGTGTCATTCTTACTTCCACTGTCCGAGGCGAGTATTTTATTATCCCATGTGAGGATCGAGTGTATGAATTGAAGTATACTGACAACGTCGCTCAAGGACGCGAGCATTTTATTTATTATATCACTCAGTCACTGTTGCTGGGTTGTGATGGGTTCGTCCAAGTGTTTTGAGTGATGGTTTCGTGTCTCATGGAAAAAGATATTGACAGAAAATGCAATTGACAGAGGACTTGCACATTGCCTGCCAGCCATAACGTTATTTCCATTTGAAATAACGTGGTGTCATAATCTTTGCCCAAATAATGGAAGATTTTGTCGGACGCACGTCGAGGGACGAGCAAACGGCGTGTCTGTCAAAAGTCGCCAGAGGCGTTGTCCATTCATGTGACCATGTTCAAACACCCTTTAGATTGGTCTTCCATGGTCTGGTGGAACAAGGTACTGAGTAGCATATCTCTGAGATGGCAAGAGGTCAAGGACATTTCACGGTCGGCAAATAAAGGGATGTATTGACGGGTGTTTAACGCGTACTCCATGGCGACGAGTTTCAACTTGGGGCAGCGTCGAACGTGCTGTGGCATTCTTTGAACGGATTTGCCGCCACCCCAAAGTTTCTCCAATTGTGTGTTGTCGTCCTTCTCGCCCCCCAACCCTTGCATATGAGCGGAGAGTTCCCCGACTACTACCAGTATGTTGCGTTCAACCAACTCTGTCGACATCATAGCCTCCATAGGCCATGAGCCTTCGTTGGACTTGGCACCCCAAATGCAATGTCGCCACGAGTGCATCCGCCTCACAATAAACTTTTCGGTCGCTTTGACCTTTTAGACCTTTTGACAATGCATATGACCTGCGCACATATCCCTTTGTCCAAACGCATCTGAAGGAGGCGCCATGAGACTGCATTGGATGCAATTATTCGTTCAGACGGCGCTAAATTTAGCACCTTGCCGCCGCTTGGCCATTCTCGCCACTCAGTCGCAAACCCATGACCAAGATCAATGTCCTCTCGACAATAAAAAAAGCCAATTTCTACGTCGTACCCGCGGCGGCGACAGCTACGCTTCAGAAGAAGAAAAGGCGGCCGTACGACGTGTACTCGACCAAGGCGAGCAGCCGCAGCGCCGCCGCCGCCCCGTCGGCCATGACAGCTTTCGCCACGCCGCGCCTCGTCATGCAAATTACGTGCGGGCTCGTCTTGCTCGGCGTCGGGCTCTATATGGCGCTGCGTCACACGTTTCAGCGACGGATGCCCGTCGAGCGGACGGGCCACGAGGGCGCAGCCGCACCGTTTGACGCATGCGCGTCACCGGCCAAACTTGCCGTGCCGACCATCCTCCTCCCCGCGTTCGTCCTCCGGCTCCCCGAGAATGCCATGCCGCCCGCAACAGTCGTGGACGTTGTAGCGCAAGACCACGCACCGTACTTTGCGACCGAGCCCCTGGGCGATGGCCACGTGACGTTGCGGGCACCCACGGAGGGTCCGATCGCCGACTTTGGCACGCCGGCAGTCTGTGAGCTCCGCTACGTTGGGGTCGCGGCGCCTTCCGTCTTGGACGTGCCCGAGTCGCAGTCGCCAGCCAGATGGAGTCCGCTGCAAACGTGCGCGAGCTGGAGTGTGACGCTCTCGGTGGATGAATTGCCGCACCGGAGTGACTGGGACACTCCGGGCAACATTGGGATCGTGCGACTCGCGGGTGCGACGGGTGAAATGCGACTCGTGTTCAACGGCCAAGACGATGGTTCGGTCTACCTCGAGGAGAGGCCGCCACAAACTACTGGCCCGACGACCCGCACGACGTTGGTTGATTTTATGGGCACGTCGTCCGACATTGCCGTGGGCGACCGCTTCACGGTCCAGATGAACGCCAACACGACCCATTTGTACGCCCTCGTGACGTCCAGAGAAGCCAACTACTCGGCGATCGTGCCCTTTCACCCGTACTGGGCAAATGATGCGTTTGTGTGGAAGACGGGCGCGTACTGCGACGTGAGTGGGTACCCCGGCGCCACCAACCCTGGCACTGGCACGTGTCAAGTCTCGATTTGGCACATGACGGTCCCGTGGCCAAAGTAGCGCCAGTCGTTGTGTATATATGGAAGTGTCCCGTTCGGTTGCATAAGCTGGCCACAGGCACTGTCGAAAGGAATGAGGTTTGTCACGGTGGCCGACGAGAGCAGTGGACGAGACTGCAGGACCCCATCGTTGGGCCACGCCGATGGACCATATACCGTCGATTTCATCCAGTCCGTCTCATTGCCCAAACGCACCAACTCGACGACCCACCCTCGCTTGTTATGACCATTCTACGATGTCACACGTTGGTTGGCTCTCAGCAGCAGTCCAAGCACCCCTTTCTCTCGTTGATAGGCGTTTTTGCGCCATGGCGGCGGCAGCGTCGTCGTTATGTGAAGCGTTTTGTCCGTTTCAACTTGGGGTCAGAACGCCTGGCGGGGGGGGTTGTTGGATCCAACCTGTCGCCGCCTGTCTAAAATTAGCCACGTCGCGGTGCGCGACGTATCTTGTCAGATTTCGATTTCGCGTTAATCGGTTGAGAGGCATGCCGACGCTCGCCCAAGAATCCAAACACAGCGACGACGACGACGACGAGTTGGACTTGCACCAGTGTGACTCGGGCCACACGAGCGAAGAAGACAGCGATGGCCAAGGGCCCCATGGCCCTCGACTCACGGCGCGGCGCGGCACGGGTGCGTTTTCTTCCGCTCCTTTGAACATGATTGACTCTCGCACTAGTCATGGCGACCCCGCTGCACTTGGAAAAAGGATGGACCCCCCCGCATTACGACAAGAGCGCGAGCGATCGCGCCGACATCCGGGAAGCCATTGGCCACAACTGTCTCTTCTGCAACATGGACGAGAAGGCACGGTCGATCATGATTGACGCGATGCAGCGCGTCCAGTTCAACCGAGGTACCGACTGGGGGAACGAAACTTTGTCTTTCATGTGTGGAAGGTGCCATCATCATCCGCCAAGGCGACGAAGGCGACCAATTCTACGTCTTGGCCCGCGGCACCGCCGATGTTTTGATCGATGGACACCGTGTTGGTGGACTCGAAGCTGAAACGACGAGCAATTACTGCGGCGAACTCGCGCTCTTGCATGACTCACCGCGCGCGGCCACGATCAAAGCCACGAGCGACGTGGAGGCGTGGATCTTGGACCGTGTCACATTCAAAAAAGTACGTCCATGCTGGCACAGCGGTATCACCCCGTGTTGTAGGTGTTGATGGACACGACGTTGAAGCAGCGCAAACTGTATGATGCGTTTGTCGAAGAAGTGCCGATTCTGTCGGAATTGAGTCGATACGAGCGGCTCACGTTAGTCGATGCGCTGAAACCGGTATTGTGTTTCGTTTTGTGGGCACCTATAAATCCAAGCAATGCTGTAGATATTTTTCGAAGAAGGCCAAGTGATTTTGGAAGAAGGAAGCAGCAGCGACGACTTTTATATCATTTCCGACGGCGAAGTCCGATGCACTCGGGACGGGGAAGAGGTATTCTCGTTTTTCTTTGGTGGTGGCCCACAGACTCTGGTCAATAGGTGTCAAGGCGACTCGGAAGCGGGGATTATTTTGGCGAAATTGCGCTTCTGAGAGATGAAGCTCGTCAAGCCACGGTACGACAACATGATGCAACGTGCTTTGGATGAGCATTGAATGGGTGGAATTAGGTCACGGCCGTGCAAGATACCACCGTGCTTGTGGTCGACCGGAGCACATTCAAGCGGCTGCTGGGGCCACTCGAATCGCATTTGACACACAACGCCAGCTTGTACAACGAATACGTCCGCCAAAGAAAATAAAACTAATACAGTATAAAGAAGACTTACTACTCTTCCACCATCACCATCGACCCCGCCTTGGCGAGTTTCTCCAATTCAAACGCCATCTTCCCATGCACAGTACGTTGTAAAAAGGGCACTTCTACGACTTTGCCCACCTAACGAAGAACAAATCAACGTGTGCATGCAATGCCCCTTCGTGAAAATATGCCTACCATGTCCCCAAAATTTCGTCGATCGTTGTCCGAGTGGTAATACCAGCACGTAATTCGATTATGTGTCTTGGTCGTATTACACTACAACACATCGTGAGTCACTTCAAAGAGAGAAGCATGGCACAATTCATACCCGCTCGGTTCGAAAATTGGGTCGGTACCAGCAAATTTCGTCCACAGAGTGTGATTTCACGCATTCGTCCTCCGTGCACATGAGAAGACGCGGGCATAGATTGGCCTTTTCTCGGATCAATTCTTTCAGACGAAGGTGGTCCCAGTTGACACCTTCAAAGTCAAAATGGAGCCCCGCGCAGTCCGCGCGCTCTTTCCCGTCGTGATGGGATGCATTGCAGCAGATAAATAATTTGTAAAGGGGGTTGCAACGCATGACATCGAACACCGAATGCGACATGGGACACTGCGAGCTGGCAGCGCATCGATTCAAACACAACCGGGCACGTGGCACCACTTGGGTCTGTTCTTCGCAATGACGCCAAAAATGCCATAGGTATATTCCAGCCGCACCCGTTTCAGATTTGAGTGCTGCACGGAACGCGTCTTGTTTGGCATTGCCAAATTTGCGGTATTTTGCCTGCGGTGGTTGACGTGGGGGGACTGATTTGGCGATGACACTGGCATAGCTCGAGGGTGGTGGTGGTGATATTGGTGGGGTGGGGGAAGTATCGTGGGGGAGAGAAACCAAGCTTTCCAGGGGCGACGAACAAAATTGTTTGACCTACATGTTTTGTTAATAAAATATCGTTTTTGGAATGATCATACACGCTCAGCCACGACACCGTTGAACTTGAAAAATTCTTCGAGCAATGGATTTCGTGAAAATCTGGGACGCGGGGAAGGTTCAAAATCCAAACCAAGGATTGGCAAAGGCGGGGGTTGAGTGATTGGGGCTTGCTGCTCGAAGACACTCGACTGGAGGGAGTGGGTCGAAGGGGCAAAAAATCTGGGAAACTCGCCTGTACAGTCCAGTCCAAGCGAGGAAGAGAGAGGCAATGGGGGGTCAAAGGTAGAATATTGAAAGCCAGGCGGCGGAGGAGACTTTTGCAAAGGGTTCGATATAAAGGGAAACACTGTCGCCCCGTCTGATGTGGGCAAGGGAGGCGACGGGCGTTGGAGGGCTTCGTAGAGACATTGAGTCGATTGGAGCTGAAGCAACGCCGACGAGAGCAAAAGTAAGCCATTCGTGTCCATGGCGCCGCAACTGTCACTCAATGTGTCTTGGCAATGAACAAGGGTGTGCAGTCCCGTCACGACTTTCTGACCCACTTGACGACTCGCCTTGTCATACAAGTCGACTGTTTTGATCCAGCATTCGACATCATCGACGGGGTCCATCAGGGATAGCGCATGCTTCTTGCTCGATGGGATTCGAAAAATGTCTTTGTAAACCAACACAATGCAGCCCACTGCATCACGGATCGCATCCCCGTCAATCGCATAGACGGCTGCATTGAGTTCTTCGAGCGTCTCCGCCAAGCGCACTCGTGCGTCAGTGTTTGAGATCCATGATGTGTACCGCGATGCCGTGAAGATCGACTTGACGGCCTCTGTGTTGAGCATCTTCAAGTAGTCTTGTTGCTCCTGTGTCATCTCGGCCTGCTTGAAGTGCCTTTGGATCGGAAATTTGCAAATGGCGCGGATTGCCACGAGGTCCAAACTCAAAAATATGCATATTGTAGAGGTATTATATGTCAAAGTATTTTTACTCTCACACCAAACATGCATTTACAAGAAAACACATCAACCCTTTGTTAAATTTCTCGAAAACCTTAACAGTCATACCCACAGGGTATTATTTATCAAGGGTTTTACTGTTCGACGGAATTTCAATCCACCAATCAAACGCCAAGCTCGATGTCACAGTTGCTGTTCGAGTCGCTGCCTGTCGTCGATCTTGGTCTGTCTGCATGATGTGGTTTCGTTCCATCAATGGTGGATGCGACTCTTGTCAACAGAAGACCTGTCTGCTCCATTGCTTGTCGAGATTGCCATTTTCTTTGTGGAGCCCGTCCTTCCCAGCATATGGTCTGTGTCCGCGTAAGCTTCCATTGCGTTCCGCCTGCGATATTGTCCCACATGAACTACAGACGCAATTCTTGCATCTTGGAATCCGGCCGCGGAGGTCTCGAGAGCCCCAACTTTGCCCATTTCCCTCCGACGAGGTTGACCATGCATACCCCACAACGACATGCATTGATATTACATCGTTTTCAACTTGCCAGCGAGAGGCAAATGCCGTCGCAATTTGTGTCTACGTATGGGTAATACTTTTTGTCGGGCACATCTTCGAGGCAAATGCCCATGTCCAACCCGTTCTTGGCAAACGTGATGCTCCTCGTCTGGCGGTTGTAGGCAATCGTGAGAATGTCGCCGTTGGCAAACGTTTGGCCCCGCGGCGTTTCTTCGCAATTGTTGCCGCGACTGACGTCACCCGAGCAAATGTTGTACGAGACGACCGAGTCGACGTCGCCGTCGGGCTTGAACGCTTCCAACCCAATGTACGTGAGCGGGATTTCATTCAGCGAATTGCCGCGGCTCACGAGCTGGATTGACACGCGGTCCACGGGTCGATTGGCTTGGATGAACCCCGACTCGTCAGCTATCGTGAGCGCAAAGCTCACGGTCCGCTTGTCTTCGGAAATGAGGATCGTGCCGTCCGTGATGCCGACGGACGCGCTCGCGTCCCATTCGAGCACTTCGAGGTTCAGGTAGTCGAGCGTCTTCATGAGGCGTTGCTTTTTCAACGGCGGCAGCCCTTCGCAACTCAAATCGCCTTCGCGCAAATACGCCATGACGTATTCAAAGAGGGTAGGGTCGGCGTCGATAAAGTACGCATCTACGACGACGAATTGACCTGAGCACCGCCATGGAAACACGTATCACTCACCGTTGTCCAAATCGGGTTTCCAGTGGCTGTGGGAAAGCATCGCGTGGAAATAACTGCCCTCGTACTTCAGCAACGTGTCCTTTGGGATTGCAAAGAGGCGGCCGCCGACGTTGAGCTTGATCACGGAATGGGACAGCTTTTCAACCGCATCCTGCACGCGCTGCTCAACCAAATCCCATTGACGTTTTTTCTCGTATAGCGCGTTGGATTCGACCTGCACTTGGTTCGTCGCCAGTTGCATGTTCTCGAAGAACGCGTCGAGTTGCGCGGCATGGGCCGCGGCGAGATTGCTCAGCTCCCTCCGGTGTGCTTCATGGAGCGCTTCGAGATTGCGCGCATGCTGGTCTCTCAGACGCTCCTCTTCCTGTGCTTGTGCATCGCGGATGCCCTTCAACGCGGCTGCAAACGATCCCGGCGGGATTGAAGTTGTTCCGTGCATGATCACGGCGCAAAAGTGATTGAAAATGCAAAACAAGTCGGTCGCTTCTCGACACTGATTGGCCACTGGGGGTCGGAATTCCGGATAATATGTCCGGTGGGCCTAGTGGGGCCAGTCGTCTACCTTCTTTGCATAATATGAGTTGCAAATAGAATAAACATTAAAAAAACATTGAACCAATTGTATGCAACTTGTCAAATATAATGACATAACTAAATGCTGTACAAACTATTCCTGTTAAAATATCCATTTTAGTTCCTGACATCAAGAATCCAAATCCGTTGAAGTTCGGAAAGTGAAACTTCGTTTACTCGAAGTACTACTAACTGTAAATATATAGTTAAAGAAATATATATTTATAATAGATATATACTTGAAGTATATTATATAAAATATATAGATCGAAGCAAATTCTTTGGAAACTATAGTAAGTAAATAGTAAGTACTATGCAATACTTCGAAGTATATATATATAGAAAATATATACACAAAAAATATATACTTTGAAGTACTTATCCTCAAAGTACTCCTGAATTGTGTTTTGCCATTCGAATCTTGAACAGTCGATTCGACACCTCACAACGAGGAAGACAAATGTTCAGCGCGAAGAACGAGCGGACGCCGCTCCTCAGCAAGACAGATCCAGGTTTGGGTGACAAGAGTCCATCGGAAATAGGCGGATGTTGTGGCAACGTATTCTTCTCGTGGCTCACACCGCTCTTGGACCTCGGGAACAAGCGCCCCCTTGAATTCGACGACTTGTATCAACTCAACGCCGACGACCGCGCCGGGCACATCTCGGCGACGTTCAAAAAGTACTGGGCGATCGAGACGGCGAAACCCAAGCCGCGACTCTGGTGGGCCCTCGCGCGCTCGTTTGGCGGGCCCTTTGTCGCCGCGGGCTTTCTCAAGCTCCTCCACGACTCGCTTCAGTTTGTCGGGCCCATGGTCATCAAGTACATCATTGCGTTCTTGAGCGACCCCGAGGCGGACGTGCGTACGGGCATTTCGTACGCTGCCGCGATCTTTGTCGCGGGCGTCGTCCAATCCTTCTCGCTGCGGCAATACTTTTTTCTCTGTTACGAAACGGGGCTGCGCTTCCGCTCGGCGGTCGTGACGGCCGTCTACGACAAGTCGCTCGTCCTCTCATCGTCGGCCCGCGCGACAACGTCGACTGGCGAGATCACCAACTTGATGAGCATCGACGGCGAACGCCTCGAAGACATCCCCACGGGCCTCCACGCGACGTGGTATGCGCTCTTCCAGATCCTTGTCTCGTCCTACTTGCTCTACCTCCAACTCGGCGTCGCGTTTCTCGCAGGTGTCGCCGTCATGCTCCTTGTGATCCCCGCGACTGCCGCCGTCGCCAAGCTTATGCAGGCATGTCAAACGGCGCTCATGCAAGTCAAGGACGCGCGCATGAAGGTCGTCTACGAAGTCCTGAGTGGTATGAAGATCATCAAGCTCCAAGCGTGGGAACACTCGTACACGGACCGCGTCATGACGTTCCGCACGACCGAACTCGCGAGCCTGCGCACGTACTTGTTTGCGAGCGCCGGCACCAACATGGTCTACATGAGCGTGCCGGCCGTCGTGACCGTTGCGTCGTTTGCCGCGTACGTCTACTTGGGCCACACGCTCGACATTGGCACGGCGCTCACGTCGCTCGCGCTCTTCAACATCCTGCGCTTCCCGCTCTTTATGCTCCCGCACGTGATCAGCTCGTTGGCCGAGGCCCAAGTGAGTTTTCGCCGCCTCGAAGCGTTTTTCCTCTTGGACGAACGCGTGCCCGTCACGACCGGGCATCTCACAACGACGTCGATCGCGCTCCAACATGCCGATTTCGAATGGGACGAGGCAGAAGGTGGCGGCGGCCCCGTCTTGCACAACATCCATGCGACGCTCGCCGACGGGACGTTGTGTGCGGTCGTCGGCGCCGTCGGGGCAGGCAAGAGCACCTTTGTCTCAGCCATTTTGGGCGACGTGCGCTGTGCCAAAGGTACGCGTGATGTGCGACAAACAACCTGACCGTGACTAGGCCATGTGCATCGACGCGGGTCGGTCGCGTACGTGAGCCAACAACCGTTTATCCAAAATGCAACCCTGCGGGACAACATCACGTTTGGCTTGGCATTTGACGCGGCGCGATACCAACACGCGATTCGTGTGAGCTGTTTGGGCGACGATATAAAGGTCTTGCCGGGGGGAGACCTCACGGAAATCGGTGAAAAGGGCATCAATTTGAGTGGCGGTCAGCGGACACGCGTCGCCCTCGCGCGTGCCGTCTACCAAGGTACAGCGTTGTGTCTCTGGGCTTTACTCATGAACGACCAGACGCCGACATTTACTTGTTGGACGATCCGTTGGCGGCCGTGGATGCCCATGTTGGGTCGGTCATCTTCAAGCAATGCATCAAGACGGCGCTCCAGGGCAAGTTGGTCGTCTTGGTCACGAACGGCCTCGGCTTTCTCAAGGATTGTGATCGCATCCTCGTGCTGCAAGATGGGCGGATCGTGCAAGATGGCGCCTTTACCGCGCTTCTCGACCAAGGAGGTCCATTGGCCAGCATGATGGCCAGCTCGACCACGGCCACAGTCGAGAGCGCCGCCATGACGACGGACGCTGCGACCGAGGTCGGTGACGACGACGACACCGCGCCGACCGCTGAAAAATCCCGCACCGAGTCGAACACGAGTGACGACACAACCGTGGCGACGTCGTCGTCGTTGATCGAAGACGAAGATCGGAGCGTCGGCGACGTCCCGCTGGCGACGTACGGCGTCTGGATCGACGCGTGTGGCGGTCTCCCGGTTGTGCTGCTCGTGCTCGCACTGTTTGCCGTGAGCAACACGGTCGCCCTCGGCGCGACCTTTTGGCTTTCGCACTGGAGCCAAGACGCGTCGTCGTCGGACGCGGCGCAAGACCAAACGTACTACCTCGCCGTCTTCACGGCCATCAACGCCGTTGCGGTCGCGCTCATGTACCTCCGCAGCCTCGCGCTCTTCTTGGCGGGTCTCGCGGGCTCGTCCAAGCTCTTTCGCGCGCTCGTGGCCCGCGTCGTCCGCGCGCCCATGCGATTCTTCGACACGACGCCGCTCGGGCGCATCGTGAACCGCCTCAGCAAGGACGTCTACACGTTGGACGAAGGCCTGCCCGACAATTGGGGCATGCTCCTCTCGACGCTCTTTGACGTCGTCACGACGCTCGGCACCGTCGTTTATGTCACGCCATGGTTTGCCGTCGTCTTGGTGCCACTTGCGGGCCTCTACCTCTCGTCGCAGCGCTACTTTGTCAAGACGTCGCGCGAGCTGCAGCGCCTCGACAGCATCTCGCGCTCACCCGTCTGTTCGCTGCTCACGGAAACGCTCGACGGACTCGCGACGATACATGCTTACGACGTCCAAGACCAATTTGCCCAGCGCAACCACGTGCTCTTGGACCGAAACCAGCGCGCCTACTTTCTCAAATTCACGTCCAACTGCTGGCTCGCGCTGCGTTTGGAATTTGCCGGCACGATGGTTGCCACGGCCGCCGCACTCTTTGCCGTGTGGGGTCACGAAAGCCACGGCGGCGTCGCGTTTGCCAGCCTCGCGGGCGTCGCTCTCTCGTACGCGTTCGACATGACCCAAGGGCTCAACTGGAGCGTGCGCATGCTCAGTACGATCCAGACGCAGATGGTCAGCGTCGAGCGCATCCACGCCTACGCGACGATGGACATCGAAGCAGATTTGAAGGCTGACCCGGTCAAGCAACTCGCTTTGGAACACGCCAACTGGCCGTCGGCGGGTGCCTTGACCTTTACGGGCGTGGACCTGCGCTACCGCCAAGGCCTCCCGCGCGTCTTGCGGAAGTTGACATTCTCGATCGAGGCCAAGGAGAAGATTGGGATTGTGGGCCGCACGGGCGCCGGCAAGTCATCGCTCGTCGTCGCGCTCATGCGTCTCGTCGAATTGGACGCGGGGACGATCACGATGGACGGCGTGGACATTTCCTCGATTGGGCTCCACGACCTCCGCGACAAGGTGTCGATCATCCCGCAGGACCCGGTCTTGTTTTCTGGCACAATTCGCACCAACTTGGATCCGTTTGACCGGTATGGCGACGACGCGCTCTGGACGTCGATCAAACGTGCGAACTTGCACAATGCTGTGTCGTCGCTCGACGACAAGGTCGACGAACGCGGACAGAACTTTAGCGTGGGCGAGCGCCAGCTCATCTGCATTGCCCGCGCGCTCTTGAAGAAGTCCAAAGTGATTTTGATGGACGAAGCGACCGCGTCGATTGATGCCAAGACAGACCGCCTCATCCAAGAAAGCATCCGCGAGTCGTTCAAGGACTGCACGTGCCTCACGATTGCCCACCGCATCAACACGATCCTCGACAGCGACCGCATCCTCGTCATGGACAAGGGCTCGGCCGCGGAATTCGACACCCCTGCCGCGCTGCTTAAGAACCCCAAGGGCATCTTTACCAACTTGGTTGAGCACTGGCGCGACGACGACCCCTCCACGCAGTAGATGGCAGTATGTGTAGTTGCATGTAACCATGGACATTGAATGCGTTCTCATTGACCGTGGTTTACTTGGCGCATTTTCGCTGATTTTTTCACATCGGTCCCGATCGGCACTTGTGATTGCCTAAAATTGGCATTCTTTTACGACGTTTTTCGACGAACGTCAATCCCAACCCAGTCGCTTCAACACTCATGGATTCGAACTCGCAATTGTTGAGACGAGAACCTCATGATGTTTGAGCCGTCATTATTCAAAACTGCGGAAATTGACGAATCGACAGCACGAATCAGCCAATCAATGGCAGAATGTTAAGTGCGATTTGGCCAATCACACAAAAGCCAGCACACCCTGTCCGTAAGCCTGGGCTTGATGGAAACTGCCTAGTGCCAAGACACAATGAATAACGTTAGCTTGTGAAATTCCGAGAACTTTGAAGTACTCAAGAATGTTAAAGTACACGAGTACAACATGGAGTTACTTTAACATTCAGAAACATGAAAATGTTTATTTTCTATTTATCCGTCAAATTTCGTTGCTTCATTGCAGACAAGATCGCCGTTCCGATTTGAGCCGCAGTCTCTTTGTCTCGTGGAATATCATGGCCACTTGTGTGCTGGATTTCAACAAGTTCGGAATAGATGTGAGATTGTCGAGTAGTGTCCTCAGCGCTGAAAAGATGAATGCATGGACCACAGAGGCTTGGAATAGCTTCACCAGGGTGGGCCTTGTCAAATGACGAAGGAGACGCCAGGACACTAACTTTCCACGATTTTTCAACTTCGCCTTCAGCGACACTCATATCAAGGCATCTGACAATATTTGCACCAAGGCAAAAACCAACAATGCCATCGACTCGACCCATGGAAGTCGCTTTGGTCTTGACAAGCGACATAGTGTCCGATAACGAGTTTCCATCACCTAACCATGTATGCCCCTCCATGCCTTCGTAGTAGCGCTCGAGTCGTTGAAGGTCTAGAAAACATGTATTGAGTTGAAGAATGAGAACATTCATACCTTTATCGTCAACTTTGTGCGGCGCTTGTAGAAATTCCCACTCAAAATCGTCCCCCAAATAGTCCATTATTGACGATAGCTGAAATTTCATATGCGCTGCAGATGAACCCCAAGCGTGAAAACAAAGGATTTTGAACGATGCAACTTTTGTGGACTTGAAAAGGGATGGAAATTGTTGCACTGGAAGTACACCAGAAGTTAATTGTGTCACGATGGTGGCGAGATCTCGAAGTCTTCTGCTTGTCCAAACAGAATCCAGTGTAATGCTATTCGACTTGAATTCTTGCTGAAGTAGCTTGAGCAATCGAACTGCAGTCAGTGAATCGCCACCAATTGAAAAAAAAGAAGCGTTTCGCCCGATTTGAGATATGTCAATTTTCAGAATATTCGACCACAAAACACCAATCCGTTTCTCAGCATCCGATTTCAGATCGTTAGTTTCGACCACAATGTCCATCGCTTCGAGCGCCTTCTTGTCGATCTTGCCGTTGGCGTTTTGCGGCATGACGTCCAACCCTACCCAAACAGCTGGCACCATGTACACGGGGAGGTGGGACGCAACAACGTCAATCAACTCCTCTGTGTTGACATTTGCGGGAGTAAAGTACCCAACGAGGTGGGTCTTGTCCTTGACGATGGCGGCAGCAGTGACGACTTGTGGGTGTTGCAACATCGCGCCCGCGACTTCGTCCAGCTCGATGCGGTATCCCTTGAGCTTGATTTGGTTGTCTTTGCGACCCAACACCTCAAATTTGCCATTCGGAAGGAGCCGGCCCAGGTCTCCCGTTCGAAACATCATTTGATCGCCACCCACAAACGGATCGGGGAGAAACCTCTCTGCCGTTTGGTTTGGCAAATTGATGTACCCTGGGGATACACACAACCCACTTAAATACAATTCTCCGACAACACCAATTGGAGTCCAATTGTTGTTTTTGTCCAAAATATATGAGTTTGTATTTACAATTGATTTGCCAATGTTTATTTGGGATTGCAAGCTAAGTTCTGTGAAGTGAGACATAATTGCACATTCAGATGGTCCATAAAGATTAAAGAGACGAACAAATGGTGACCATCTTTGCTTGAGGGATACGGGGCACGTCTCGCCCGCAACATGTACATACTTTAAGGCTGGGTATTGCCCAGGATGGCCGAGTAACAACAGCGCTGAAGGCGTACAAGTGATAATATCCACTGTTTTTATAGCGTTTACATACGTTTCCCCCCATAATATCAAAGTCGCCCCATGCGTTAAACATTGCCACATATCCCCTTGAAAACCATCAAATGAAATCGAGAAAAATTGTAGTGCTCGGGCACCAGGATGAAATCCTATCTTTGACCCAGTCTGCCATATAGTATTCAAGGCACTCGTGTGAAGAACAGGCACTCCTTTTGGCTTTCCAGTTGAACCAGATGTGAACACAACATAAGCTTCCATTTTCTTGCTTGATTTGAAAGGACAAAATTCAATATAACTTAGCGATATATTTTCAATATCCACAGCCAAATATTTAAATTTCAACGACAACCTCAAACTTTCAGGAATATTGTACAAATTCTTCGTGATGACAACGTGGCAATTCGCGTCCTCCAACATCCACTTCAATCTATCAATTGGAAGTGACAAAGCCAAGGGAACCATCACCGCCCCAGCTTTCAGAGTAGCAAGCAAGCCCAGTGGAAATTCCAAACAACGGTCCATGATGACAGCAACTCGACTGCCCACACCAACGCCCTGGATCTCAACGTCACTGCGAGAGAATTGGCCAAACCATTTAGCTCCCCGTACGTCAGTCCGACACCTTCAAACTCAATTGCTCGGACTTGGGGATGTTGCTTGGCTCGCTCCTCGAAAGCGTGATGAAGAAGCTCATATGGCAATGGAGAACACGGTCCAAATGACACCGACTCAATGAACTGTGTCTGCGTGGGGCATAACTCGAATAACAACCTCATGCTAGTGTCTTGTTGCTTGGCCACGTTGCACAGTTGAAAAAGTGCATGATCAAATTCCACCAGCATCCATCGGGCGAGGCTGGCGGAGATATCTTTCGGGTTGAACAGTGCATGAGCGTGCATACTTGACTCCGTAGGCACCATAATCAACTCGAAAAGGTATTCGTTTGAAAACGGGGTGGCTGGCACGTCGTACACCTGCAATCCACGCCCTTGTTGAATTTGTGGAATGTCGGGTAGCTGCTGGTACACAAACAGTGTTTCGAACAAGTCGCCTTCCACGCCGCTCCAACGTTTGATGTTTGTCAACCCTGTGTACGAATGAGTCTTCGTGGAGGCTCGATTGGCCTCGATGTCGTCAAATATGGACTGGATTGGCAGCGTCTCGTCGAACTTTACGCGGCAGGGCACGGTGTTGATCAATGGTCCAAGAATACTGTGTGAAACAAATGATGAGCCAAATCAGACACACGTATATCACACATACCTGTCAGCGTCCTTGACTGGGATGTCTCGATTTGCCACAACCTCACCAAACACCACGTCGTTCTGTCGAGTGTATTTTTGCAGGGTGATCGCCCACGCAACCTTGCTGAACTCGGCAGGCGTCACACCGACGCGTTGCGCGGCTGCCTTTATTTCGGCCAGTGAAACCTGCGCCTCCAATTCGAGTGGTTGGTAGGGTCGCGTAGTCTCCTCGATGTGACCAGTTGATACAATAGGACATGGCACAAATCCACTGAGATACGATCGCCAATATCCTTCCGTGGTCGATATATCTTGAGCCTCGATGTAATCGACAACCCCACGGAAACTGGGTCGCGGCGTCAACGGTCTTCCTTCCAACACATCAAGAATATCACTTGTCAACATCGACAGTGTCCATCCATCGTACAGAGCATGGTGAATCGTCAAAACGGCATAGCGCTCGTCTCCAACAAGTACGAACGTCATTCGCACAAAATATAAATCGCCAATCTCAAACCCACGGGCGAGATCCAGCGCCAGGAAGGATTCAATCGATGGTGCGGATGTGCGCTCCACTGCGAAGCCAAGAGTGTCGTTTCGGATGATCTGGTATATCCCCGATGTTGACGTGACGAACGTTGTGCGGAGAGTGTCGTGGTACTCAACCACACTCTGGAATGCCACGGACAGCATCTCCGTGTCAAACGTTGACTCCAAGATCAATGGGACTTGCATGGCATACTTTTCGCGATTATTGACCGTTGCATACACCATACCAGCCTGAAGAGGCGTGACAGGGTATGCGATGTAGCTGTTCAAATTTAGTCGCAAAGCCCACTCCGCTTGAATTGAATCCAAAACATCCTCACTCAACGAAATGAAAGGCCACACGTCCACACTAGATGTCGACACAACAGAAGCAGATCTCCATAATACGTGGGACTTCATCAATTCGGCTGTCGTAATTCTCAATCCCTCAGCATTGCATGCTGCGACAACTTTGATGGCAGTCATGGAATCTCCACCAAGCGCAAAGAACGACGACTGACGCCCAATTGCACATTCATCCACGCCCAAAACGTGACTCCACACGCGAGCCAT
>VJMH01007223.1:0-122981 GCA_009835185.1 Aphanomyces stellatus
CTTCCGCCAGTTCAACATTTTGGGCTGCTTTGGCGAGAACAGCAAGCAAATTGAGCATGCGGTCCGCTTCGACGGGGTACTCGCGCCGTGTGGACGGGTAGCTACGATCGATGTGGAGTTGATCAACATATGGAAGAACCCCGTACCCGAGCAATTGCGTCATGTTGGTTAATTTCGCGACGGCCTCCGTCCGCGTCGTCTCGTCCATCCATTTGCTTCGGCTGTGGCGTTCATGGAACGCGCGGCGAATGTTCCCTGAGAGCACTTGGATCGCGCCCAACGACGACTCTTGGAACGCGCGTTGGAGGTAGTACCTACCACAACAGTTGTTGGTGTTGTTGCATAGAAAAAGCAAGGCGGTACCGCGCGACCAACTCGCCCAAATACGTGTTGACCCTGTCTGTGCACTGCTGGTCCCGTGGCCGAGGCGTTAGCATGCCCAAGAGCGTCTTGCCAAAGAACTCAAACGTTGCGTTGCGAAAGTCGCTCCCCAACGCCCCCGACATGGATGTGATGTACTGGAACGCGACGGCCGTTTGCAAGTCTTGGAGCGACGTGCGCTGAACGAGCGCTTCGGCCGCGTCAAAGAAGGCTGGAGTCGCCACGATGACGCGCGTCGTGTCATTCAGCGGCACGTGCGCGCCGCGGAGGTACGTGGCCAAGGATGGATACGCAGTCGAGATGTTGGTCATGGGGTTGTACGTCGCAATGGGGTCTGCAACGAATCTTTCCAATTGAAAATACCAACTTTCGACGCCAACAAACCAAGCGAGAATCGTCTAAGATGGCCGTGAATACGCCGACGATGGCCAGCCCGCCAAGACTAAGAGCTTTGCCATCATGGCTTTGTACGGCCCTTCCACAGTCGCAAGGCGCGTCGCATTTACGTAGTAGTCGCGATCGGGCAAGGTCAGGCCATCTACCGAGGGGTGAATTCGCATCCAAGAAAACGATTTGACCTTGTTCGACGTGGAGCACCTCAGTCTCGCCGGTTTCTTCGTCGGCATAGATCCCCGCGCCATAGAGCAACGAGACACCACTGCGCATGGAGAGCGCCCCCGCAAGCGTGAGAAGCTCGTCCTTGGTGGTCGTGGCGCGGATCGCGGCCAAGTCGGGCTGAAGTGGCGCCGCGCCGACTGCGTCCAACGTGGCCGTGTCCATGCACGAGTCGTAAAACTCCGAGAGGAGAGGCCACTTGTCGGCGAGAATCGATCGCACGAGGACGTCGTTGGCGTCTTGGATGCCCGTGAACGACCGGGCGTACGACGCGCGGTCTGGCGCGAGGGTCGTGTTGGCCAACCACCCGCCGCAAGCATATTCGTAAAAGTCTGTGCATGGGGCGACATCGGTGTTGAGGAGCGCTGAGACGGACGCCGGGAGGATTTCACTGTCGGTGTGATGCCCGACGTTGTTCTTGATAGCGTCGACGACGACCATGAGCCCTAGGACGCCGAGAATCGCAGCGAGAAGCATGAAGGCGAGGCGGGTGCGTTGGGGTGAGGGGGATTGTGCAGGTTTGGCGAGTCCGTCGCTCTCAATGTCCATGGGCACGAACCCCTTCTGACCGGCACTCGTGCCGGAGATCGAATCCCGCGGAGGCCACATCTCGTCGCCGCCGCCCGTGCCGAAACGCCGGATCAAATTGTTTGCCATGTCAATTTCGACCCAAGTGGGGCGTTTTATCCCGAAGTTCGAAGATGTGAGATTTGAAAAACGAAATTCGAAGATCTCCCAACCTTCGCATTGATATCTTAAAAGGAGATAGATATCAATCTCCAAGATTCTGTTGCCATTGCAGGTTGGGAATGTGCATGTTGCAGGGAATGCAGACAACGAGGGGTTGGCAGGATGAGCGGGGGACGGGAACTATGCGGACGCAATCTCAATTTGAGGGAACCGACGACGACAGACAAGGGCACAAGCAGTGGCACGCTCGTCTTGTCCATGTATGACGAGGATGTTTTTTTACAATTGTGAACTCAAGTGTCGTTACATACACCATGTCTGTGCAGTGAGGCTGTCGAGATGGACTATACAACTACTCGTCGCTTGTTGTGACCACGGCGGTCTCCTTCCCGCAAGTCGACAAGGCGACTCGGGTGTTGCAGCGGCATCCAGCTAAAAGCCAAGATTGGATCTAAATTACCCACAGTCGAAGTGCGGGCGACCGAGTCAGCCTATCTTCGAGTAGACTCGGCTCGCGTGGGCCTCCTTGTTCGCCTGGCCGCATTTGTGATCTTCCGACCAGCGAGGCCATTTTGTGTTCGACCATCCCAAAGCGGCACACACGGTCGCCACAGCTCCGAATGGAAGCCGCGCCATTCGATCTTGTTGGTGTGATATATATTGTGGTGGAGGGTGAGTCGTCTGCCCCGAACGCGGCTTCCGTTTGGACGCCTGTCAGTACCTCGGCAACGAATGTGGACCATTCAAAACGACGTGGATACTCTTGGTCGTTCCGAGACGCAAACAATTGCATAGAAAGGCGGGGACACGCGAAAGCCATCGCAGGAAATACTACTCGTAATTTGATATCGCACCAGCGACGCATCGACGGTTGTCGTCGACATCACGTGGGCCTGTCTGATGATCAACTCGAGCCTTTCGGCGACAACACATGGATCTCCCTTGACATACCATGCAACAGACGAAGATATTTGACCAAGGTTGGACACACTGAGGCCAGAGCGGACGACAACGTGCAACCATTGCCATCTCCACCACGGCCTCACACTTGTCTGTCGTTCATTTGTAGCAACATCGTTCTTTGTCCATCTCCTCCCCACGACTGAAACCAAAGCGCCCCCAGTCAGCCAAAGGCCATCAAGTGGCGCGATTTCGCGCAACGCAACGTCCACGTCGGATACCGTGCGACCATATGGTTCATCACATGATACATGGGGTGGTCGTGTGACACAAGTACTCAACCCGCAGCTTGAACACTGCACAAGCACTCCCGAGTACAATCGGCACCATGAATCTCTGGTATTGAATGCTGGGCAAGCACACACCGCCAAGCTTCCGCTCGCCCACAACCCACCACGACACTGAACTTGAAGATTGTTCTGTTGCGACATGCCCCAGACGTTGCGTTAGACACTTTGAACCAGCTGGCGCAGCCGAACGGTCCAAGAACGTCATTCCGCCACCAGCTGGAATTGGCGAACTTGAAGGTTTGGAGCGTGGCTACTCGTTGTGGTGGTTGCGCCCCGTGGCCCACTTTCGAATCTGCCTCAACAGACAAGAATATGGCCGTCGAGTCCCAAGCTAAAGCTGAGAGCCAGCAGCGCTGCAGTAGTGACGAAGGGGGTCTTGGCCCATGGACACGCGCCGAGCATGACCGCTTCCTCGCCGCGTCCAAGCTCTATCCGTTCGGGCCGTGGAAGATGATCGCCGCCCATGTCAAGACTCGCAACGTCCGACAGACGCAAACGCATGCGCAAAAGTACAAGGAAAAACTCGCGCGGTGGGATCGGGGCTTGTGCCGACGCCGCAAGATCTCGTTCGACTCGGAAGATGGCCTCCGCCCCAAGTTTATCGACCGACCTCTCTCGAAGAAGGCCAAGAAGAAGAAAGCGTCCGAGAAGACGCGCAAGGGGTTGACCAAGAAGGCTGCGTCCAAAAAGGCCGCGCCAGTGGTCGCCACGCCGGCCGTCGCCGCCATCTCGCTGGCCGAGCTCGAGCCACTGGCCTTGCCAACTGACTTCAAGTTGGTGCCAATGGATTTGATGGCCGCGGGGACAGCGTCGCCGTGTCAAGTGGACTTCCTGCCGTCGCTGAGCGAGTCGCTGGACTATTTGATGGACATTTTCGAGGTCAAGACGACAGAATAGCGTTGAGAACGAAGCATGTAGAGGTAGTATTTAAGGAGTAGAGGTAGTATTTAAGGAGTAGAGTAATTTAGTCAGAGCAACAACGAATGGATGCAAAGCGCCGAGTCGTGTGGCCGTTGGAACGACGACAGCACACCCAAAGTGCAGACGACGCAGCAGTTGTCTCCGTCCAGCAGCATGTACTGTACCACTGCGGTTCGTCGTCACGCACCAGGCGATTGCTAAATCGTTCAACTTTTTATATCCAAGTCGACAGAGGAGCCACCCCTGCGATACGAGGTGGCATCACGAGAGACCCATGGTCATGGAAGACACAACACTCCAGGTGAGAGAAAGAGGCCACGACCAATGTCAATGGCCAGTCGGACGGCCAAAACAACCAAAATTTCACTTCCACTCTCTCAATCAGATGTGCCAAAGTGGGGACATCCCACTCTTGGTGCTGAATTGCAAGATCTTGACGCAGCGCAATTGACAAGCGACTCAGACACCGTCCATGCTTGTGTGTTGACGAGACTGAAGCGGGCGAACGCTCGAATGGAAGGCGCTGACAGAGGCGACGAGGCATGATGCTTCATGGGCGACGACGGAAGATTGAAGGACGGAAGATTGAAGGACGTGGGAGGGAGAAGCCGCTGGATTCACATTTGCATCAGCAGCGACCACGCGCGACTGTAGTCGAAACAATTTTGTTCCACGACGTCTCAACCAACACTTCCGAGTCGTCCCACTCTACATCTGGCCAGTTTGCAGTCCATTCCGACATGAAAGGACGGACGCTCGTGGCAGTGAATTGAGTCGATTGACAAAGGCCGCGCACCAAGAGAAGAGGGCAAGAAGGGAACCAAGCTTGCCAAGACCATGCGCCAAAGGAGCGCGTTGACACCCGCTGGTGGACTCTGATTTACACTAAACTCGGGCAGTCGCAGCGTTGTCACTCGTCGTGAGGAACATATCATTCGACAATTTTTACCATGAAACCCCCTTGAAAAGCATGGAATCAAGGAGAATCAAGCGGCAGAAAAATCGAATCCGAGGGCAAAACTCACCATGAGTGTTGCCGCGGGGGAAGACTGGGGGGCGACTGCAAGACGAATCAGACGCGAGCGACCGGCGGGTGGCCAGCTCAGGTCTGTAGTAATCAGTTGGAGCCAGGGGTCGTCAATTGTGGGGAAGACGTAGACCGCGACAGAGCAGACGCCTACA
This sequence comes from Aphanomyces stellatus, assembly GCA_009835185.1. Taxonomy (NCBI): domain Eukaryota; phylum Oomycota; class Saprolegniomycetes; order Saprolegniales; family Verrucalvaceae; genus Aphanomyces; species Aphanomyces stellatus. Next base: position 5,040 of record VJMH01007223.1, read on the forward strand.
AAACCACAAATGGGGCAGTGGGGGCGACACCGCCCCCTCTTCTTCTTCCCCCGCACCCATGCCTTGAGAGGCAAGGACCGACAACCATTGAACAATGTGGTGGGATTTGTCTACTACGACGTAGCCACTCCAATCAAGAGTATCCCACTGCCATCATGGATCACTCGTCCTTTTCGCCGAGGACTGCAAGAGACTTGCTTCAACATGGGCGTGCCTCCTCGTAACCACGACACTCGACTTGAGGTTTGTATTGTCAATACAACAACCAAGTAATGACATATCTCGGTCAATCTTTGGGTGCCCTGGCACCTTCGTGGTCAAGGCCGTCTGCCGCCCGTCTGACTTGGTTCGTCGTTGGGCCTGATGGATTCCTCGGCCATCCAAAGTTGACCCATTGCAAGATACTGAGCAACAATATCCTGACATTGTTTTGCGCTTGAATGTGTTTTTTTATTCAATCGTCGCCTCTGTTTGCGATTGGCATGCATGACCTGATCGCCTCTCGGTTAGTTTCGGATACTTTTGACGAGCATCTCCATCTGGTCATTGGCTTTGGCTCAGTGGCTTCCCACGACCGAGCGATACAACGCAGACACATTCTATCCTTTGGCTGGCAATCACATCACACGACTCTGCACAAAATGACAAAACCGCCGTGACGCAACGTGTTTAGTTCGTGGTTGACGTTCGAATCTTTCTCGCACAGATTGTCAAGTGCAACTAGATTGGCTTGTTTCGTCACTGCACGCAGCAGACGCCAGACCTGATATCTTTAAGACCAGAGCTCATCGTCCCAATGAGTTTCATTTCGAGACCAAAGCGGCGCCGTTTTGCTGTCGTTGTTGCCACCTCATCTTTAGCTTCCTTCTTGTCCACGTCGTCGTCCTAGTGTATATATCCATGGGCTTACAATCTCCCGACATTCCAAGATGGCCAACCTCGTCCTTGGCGTCTGCTGGCTCGGGTGGCAGTTCGTTGTCTTTGAGTTTCTCGTCGTCGTTGGCCTGGTCGTCGTCATCGCCGTCCCGGCTGGCCTTTTGCTGCAACTTGGCCTGCCTTTCCAGTTGATTCACTTTGTCCCGCAACGTTTTCACCATGGATTTCATGGCCTTGGCCTCCATCTCCATCCAGTACATCTACAGCTTTGAGTTCCATATGTGCCAGCGACTCGTCTCACCTCGTCCTTTTTCTTCTTCGGCCCCGCGACGACATGGTCCCCTCGGTAGCCATAGACCTATGAAATCGTGACGTCTCGCCTCTCTGGCTCTGTTGAACCTGAAACTCCAGCGCCCCCGTCGCCACGTACTGGCAAAACTCTTCTGTGATGTGAACTTGGTGGGTAAACTCTTGCTCGATGACTGGGTGCCGCGACTTGCACGTCGTCGGGTCCGTCGCCCGTGGTTGCGTCTCGTCAAAAAAGACATACTCGGCAAAGACGTTGCTCGAGAGGGTCGGAGGCAAGCCGCGCGCGCCGCGAATGCGAACGTGGTACTCGACCGTCACGTTCAAACCGATCGCTTCGGCCAATGTCTCTTCCTTGTCCACGTCCTTGTTGACATGGTGGACGTACGTGACAACCTACTCGAGATTGTTGACCCATGGCAGCACACACACCCCATGTCAACCTCGCGCCGCGTGGCCATGTCAAACGTCTTTTCGGCCAAGTACGGTTGGATCTCCACGACCAAATGGCCCACGACGTGCCCCGTCTCACTCACGATCGGCAACACTTCGTCAACCCCAAAGTAGTAGGCGAGGTTGCCGAGGACGACCGTGGCGCGCCCGATGAGCTCTTCCGCCGCGTCCAGCTGGAGCGGGTCGCCGTCGTCCACCACGGCCCACGCGCTCGCATCGCTTGGATCGGCCGGCGCAACAAATTGTTGAAATTGGCTCCGGAGGAGGGCGAGGCGGATGTGGAAGTCGTGGTCGCGGAGGATGACGCGGTCGCGCGACGACGCCGTCGACTCGAGGAGGACCCAAATGTCGGTCGTCAACTACACGAAGGATGACATGACGCGCCGCGGTCACACACCTGCATGCGGTCCACGGGTTCGTCGTCGCTGGTCGTGACGGCGTGCGTGATCATCGGGACGGCATGGACGCGCACCCCGCGCGCCAACTCCGTGGCCATGGCTGTCATTTCTTCGATCTCATCGAGTAGCTCCATCGTGTAGCCTTGGCCAATTCTACTCGCCAATTGATCGGATGGAGTCGTTTCGAGGACGACGCACCTCGTTTCAAGGACGTTCATTTCGGCGATGGCGGCTGTGGCGAGGCCGCGGATGGTCTCGGCGCGCACGCGGGTCGTCATGTCGCGCGCCGCGGGACACGTGCCTTTCTACACATTGCGTGGCATCGCATCCACCCGTCGCAAGACGTACTTGCAAGTGGACGTCGCCGAGATCGGTCGCGTCGTCGGCTGCGTCGTCGATCAGCGCGAGGTTGTACATTGTTCGAATGGATGCGACGCGCTCGAGGATCGCGTGCAGCGCGCGGTGGCACCGATGCTGCGCGTCGTCGTGCGTGAGAAAGGCCGCGGTCGTCGCGTGGGCTTTGTAAGAACGGACGACCGCGTGTCGGTTGAACGCATGTGGCGTCGACGGCTGGTCGGGGTCGACGATGCGAAAGACGTTGCGACGCCCGATGGTCAGCGTGTCGCCATGTTGAAGTTCGTGGCTGGCGACGAGGAGGTGGCCGTTCACGAGCGTCGTCCCTTCGAGGGGCGCGACGACGATGGGACCCCCCGGTTCGGGTACCTGCAGCTCGCAGCAGTGGGGGGTGCACCCCGCGCCAAAGAGGGCAATGTCTGGTGCGTCGGTGGTCGATGCGACGGCACGGCCAACTTTGCTGTCCGAGGCGGCAATGTGGTACTTGATGAGGCCGCTGAAGAGTGGGTCGTCGTGGAGGCGGACAAGGTGAAGGTAGATCGTTCCATCGTCCGCAAGTACTTTGCCCCCAAAGTGAACCTCCATGTTGTCGACCCGGCGCTTGAATTTGAGCCAATCATCGTGCAGCTCGAGCGACGTTTTCTACGCGCAAGGGTTGGTGGGGCGGGTTAGGGTCTCCATACTTGCAAATCATGGTGAATCGACTCGAGCGATCGAATCGCCTGCCGTGTGTTTTGATGATCCAGTTCCAAGCTCGCATGATGGATGGACTTTTCCTCGCGCGCGAGTTGCAGCTTGACGCTCTCCAAATGCGTGTGCAGGTCCACGAGTTCGTCGTTGAGTTGGTCGACAATGTACGCGACGCCGTATGCATTGGGCTCGGCGCGAGTGCAGATGGAGCGAAGGAGCATGGCTAGTCGCAGTGTCGCAAGGTTTTCCTGGTCGCCTGAGAGGTCAACGAACCGACGACGATCGCTACCTCGTTGTTGAGAACCGATTGCACGACGTGCGCGACCAAAAACGTCCTGCATCGCCCGCCCATCATATGGGCCAACATCGTCGTCTAGAGGCAACAACATGAAGTCGCGTCAGAGAGACTTGTCAACCAGTGCCGAGAGTGCGAACGGCACATCGTCTGATGGAATCTCGTCGGCAAGTAGCTTGACGCAATGGACGAAATTCAAATGGCCCTGCGCACGACGATCGTCAGGCTCGCGAACGAACGAACAGTCTGAGCAGACCTGTTCAAGGCGGTAGCCCAGGTCGTTTGGCCCGAGCACCGTGCGCGACGTGCCGCTGGCCGCCATGTCGACAAAATCGACGCGACTCCACGCGTGGTTGTTGCCGCCCGCCGACTCGACGAAAAGCGTAAGAACGCGCGTGGATTTGAAGTGCGTCTTGTTTTGCGAGATGCAATCGACGGCCATGGCGCGGATCGCCAGTCGCAACACCTGAACGATCGTCAATTCGTCAATCACCAGAGTTACCTGGTGGAACGTTGAGGCATCGGGGATTGCGAGTCGCGTGACGTCATAGCCGTACGCGCCAACCAATGGATGGGACTGCGGACGGAATTTGTACGTCTTGCCTTTCAAGACATCCGTGGCCACGTCCCCGTAGATTTCAACGAGCGCGAGGCTGAGGCTTGTGATGCCATGACCAGGCTCGCAGAGGCGAAGACCAACGTACGACACGAGGCCGAGCGACGACGACGGTTCGTGCGTCGAGCCAAACAGCGTCGATGTCTTGCCCGACCCACGCTACCTCCGTGTCGGTCTTCATACATTGATAGAGAGGTACCTGTCCCATGGCGAGAACGGCCGTGTTGATGCCGTCACGCGCCGCCGCAACCATCGCGTCCCCAACGAATGTAGCCTCTGCGGATGTATCGAGGATTTGGTCAAGCTCAAACGTCTTTTCTTCGGCGTGGTGGATCCAAGTGACAGACGCGCCGTCGTCCTTGATCGAGACACTCAGTCCATTGTGATGGGCGACGTCCTCGTCGCCACGCGGCGGCGTGTGGATGCGACCCACGACCGTGATTGGCTCCATCGACCGACCACACGGCAAGGCAGTGCTGTGGCAGTTTCACATAGCAGGGACAGGCGTTTCACTGTGCCAAGTTGACGCCAGCGATAGTTTGACGAACGAACGAACCGAGCCGACGAACAAACGACGAGCAAGGATGTGCAAGGGTCATTTTGTGAGAGAGGAGGACCGTTTCTGCCATCCACCACTGGCCTCCTGGCCGTGGCGTTCGAAATCCACTCGCAAGTGTAACAGGATTCTGTTCAGCCAAGGCTGCACTTTGGATCACAATCCCGCGACATATGTTACACGTGGCACGCTGTCGAACGTTGAACGTGCTGACGCTCGAATGTGTGTGACAGAAAAGAGGCCAGACGTGGGGGCCGGCTCGTCGTCTGACCACGATGAGAGGCATCTGCGTTCAAGTTGAAGCACGGCAGATCGCGTCATGGGCTGGAGTTGCATGACACCACACCCGAGTCAGCCAATTATCGCCCAATGCGATCTTGTGTGAGAGGGCGACGTCCTGCAACTTTCGACGTGCCGTTAAGAAGTCCACGGGGAGTCCACAAGAGCTCATTTTGATTAATGTTGTCCCTTGGCGTACTCGCGGAGATTTTCCAAGCTGCGGTAGCGGTGGGAGATGGTGTTCTTCACGGCTTTGTCCATCTCGCCAAACGTTTGCTCGAACCCATCGGGCTGGAACACGGCATCCCAGCCAAAGTCGGTGCTGCCGCGCGCAGGTGTGATCTGGCCGTGGGTGCGGCCCACAAAGAGCACGGGCTCGCCCGACGGCACGCCGTTCTCAAAGTCCTGGAAGGCAAAGATGCACTGCGCATAGGCAGACTTATCAGGGTACGCCGCGAGCAAGTTGTTCAAGCCCACGTGACCCGTCTTCTCCAAGAACCACTTGATGTACACACCCGGGAGACCACCCAACGCATTGAAGCATAGCGACGTGTCTTCGATTAAGACTGGGCCTTTCACTTGCGCAGCGGCGAGTCGGCACTTCTCGGCCGAGACGTATTCGGGCTCACCTTGCAGCTCCGGCAGATCCAACGACACATTGCGCACTTCGAACGGAAAGTCGCTGCCGAGGATCGCGACCACTTCTTCGAGCTTCTTCTTGTTCCCGGTCACAAACGTCACGATACGCTTCGCCATGGTTTTTGCTGCGTGGGCAAATGGTGGCGGCGCCACCACAGGCTACATTTTATTGGAAATTTATTGTTCTCTTGCACAATGTAGGCAGTTTGACGTCTTTCAAATAATTGAAATGGTGGGTTATCCGGATATATCCGGATACACGCCAAAGATCGCGCGATGTCGCGGATTTGAAAATGCAATGCGAGACGATGTCGAGGATGCCCTTTCCGAAACGCGCATTTGCAAATTTGCTCCACCGAGAGACTTCACAACGACGAAGAGGCGCTGAAAATGCAAGGAGATCAGGTACGGCATGGATACCCCAATGACTCGTATGCAGTATGCGGTCCTTTGACTCGCAAACGCGCCGCTAGACTTACGACAGTCCGTGGCAGTGCCTCAACTTCCAACCGCCATTGCCGCCCATGCCTGACGTCGACTTCGCGGGGATTTTGGCGAAGGAATGGAACACCGAGAAGACCATTTGGAGTTTTCGGGCCGAAGAAATGGACGAAACAATGGGCAACGACACGTCCGAGCCCGAACCCGAGCACGAACGTTACAGCAGTAAGAACGCCTGATGCGGTCAAATATGCATGATCCCTCGGTGTCTAGACTCCGTGAGCCCCGTGAAGACAGAAAGGTCAACCATCCATGTGAATACCATTAAGTGACCCTGTGAGCCCTAGACACCAAGAAGAGCCATCGATGTTGTTGAATCTCTTCAATACCATCATGCAGAGGAAGTCCGGGAGCAAGCTATCCAGAAAGTACTTTGCCCTGCCACCGCTCCCCCCCCCAAAGGACGACAAGTGGTTTGTTTTAGTGTACGTCCTCGACCATCTCCGATGGCGCGCTCACAACTCTTCCAGGGACACCCCCATCCACACGCCGCAAGCTGATGTAAGTTACCCCCATCGACAAAGCCAATTGATACTGTTGTTGATGTAGTCGAAACCCAAGAAACGAAAGGCGAACGAAATTTGGTGGCAGGTAGGCCTCGCATCCTTGTGTCGATGCAGCAATTTGTATAATGACTAGGGCGATTGGAAATGCAGTCGGTGTGGTACGCCTTTCTTTCGCCCCAAAATGCGTCGCTCATGTCAACATCGTAGGCAACCACGTACCCCTTTCCCCCCTCTTTCCCAGCCCTTTTGATAACGTGTGCCTCCCATGTGCCCTCCCGAGTAGAACTTTTCCTACAGGTGCCTCCTTCCACCCACTTCCCCATTCACACTGGCCGTAGAGTCGAGTGCAAGCGATGCAAGTTCAAGCGGCTTGTCACTAGTGGATGTCTCCCCGTCCCAGGACTCATGTATTCCACTTCTTCATGCCTTCTTCACCTCACGTGGCAAGATGATAGCCCCGGTCGCCTCACCGGTGGATTCCCACCGACGGAGCTACCGTTCAAGACGCCGGCGACGCCGTCGCCGTTGACGTTCGCGTACCTCCCTCTCACCATTCGCCCATTCGATGAAATTTCCCCATTGGATGGTGCGACGGATGCGCATCTCAGCATCTTTGACAAGTTTGGTCTCTATGAGTCCTCCAACAGCTCGACCGAGTCAGACGGCAGCAGCGACCATGTCCCCGATCGTTCGGACGAGTGACCGTTCGTTCGACTCTGGTCAATTTTATGTCTTGACAGTATATTACATGAAAAGCGAGAGTTATATATTTCTCACGAGTCGTTGTCTTCTTCGGCCTTGCGCGCCGGCAGGTTGCCCTTGATCGTTGCTTCGAGCGTGGGCACATTCACGCCGACGATGTCGCCGACAATTTTTTTGTCCTGCATCCATCGTCACCATGAGCATGCTCTCTCATGACGTGTACCCGAAGAAGGACGAAGCGAGGTTTACAGCTTCCGTTGTCGGTGATGTTGTCGATCTTGAGCACAGCGCACGCCTGTGGGCCAGCTCAGGGCACGTCCACGTGACTGGATCGACATACCGACGCAAAGAGCACTCGCGAATCGGCGCCAGGGATTTCGGCAAAGATGCGCTTGTACGTGGGTTCGAGAATCCGACAAGGTCCACACCATTCCTGGTACACATCCACGACTATGACATGGTCACGATATTCTCTTCGACCTTCATGCCCTACCAAGGAGCTTCTCCACGTTGGTCTCCTTCACATGCGCCCACTGATCCAAGTCCTTGATCGCGACGGCCAGCGACATCTTCGACGAAACAACCACTGAAACGGCTGGGGTAACGCCGCCGTCGTCTGGCAACAAGGGGCATTGCGAAGGGACGCACAGAATCCCAAATATGGATGGCAAGGCATCGGCGTCGACGGGCAAATTGCCCGAGTCGGCAACAGCCTCGACCAACAACCAAGAGCCTGCTGTGGCCGCCGACGACGGCAGCGGCACGCTTGCCACGACGCAGACCAAGACCAAGTTGAACAAGATGATGAACGCCTTTGCGTCCTTCGATGACAACATGCGCATCGGCACGCGGCAGCGGCGGGAGCGCGACGAACATCGTCTCGCCGAGATGCGCGCCGAGATGACACGACTCGAGAAGGCGCTGAACGCCGAGATCAAGCGGCGGTTCGAAATGAACAAATCACTCCAGGCACTCTGTGATGACAGCGTCGCGTCGATGACGGCCAAGTTTGACGCGCTCCTCGCAGACTGGATGGCGCGGATCGACGCGCGGCTGGCATCGCTGGCCGACAAGATTCAGGCCCTTGAGGCACAGTTCGAGTACGAAAAGGTCCACATCCCCCAGGTACGCGAGAGCAGACATGACGCACAACGCGCCACGTCGTGCACAGGTGATTGAAGAACGCACAAACGAACTGACGACGAAATTGAGCAACTTTATGGACGCGTTCGAGATGGAGCGGCAGCGGCGGCTCGACCGCGAGGCTGAGATCCTCAAGCGACTTTCCGACCACGAACAGTTTGTGGCTGAGCAGTTTGCCAAAGAGCGGCGGGACCGCGAAGTCAAGTCGACCGAGCTCAAAGAGTCGCTCGACACTTACACCAAGACGCGGCTGCGAGGCGACGACAAGTTCCAGACCGCCGCGCAGGCCGAGATTGCCAAGATCCAAAACCTCCTCGTCCAAGAGTCGCAGACGCGCGAGCGCGAGGACGATGAAATCATCGATGCGCTCAACCGATACACGGCCAAGCTGCAGGACAGTCTCAAACTCATCAACAGCACGGAAGCGTAATAGGTTAAAACAAACGACGGCCTTTCATCGGTACTTCAGTGGCTTCATCGCCCTGCTCGTCCGAGACGGACGACGCACGCCGCTTCCGTGTGCGCTCGGGCGGCGTCACCATGGGCAAGAGCTCAGCGTCTAGTGGCATAGGCGCCTCCGTGAAGAAGGGATGGGCAAGCGCATCGACGGCGCTGATGCGCTGAGTCGGATTCAAGCGCAGGAGTCGCGTGAGGAGATCCACGCCCGACGCTGGCAAGGTGGGGAATTGCGTCGCTAGCGAGGGTGGCGACGTTGGGCCAAAATCCAAAAAGAACGGGAGAGACTTGGCATCCTAGGAGAAAAACGAATGAAGGATGCGCAAGGGAAGCAAATATAGTGTAGGGCTCATGTACCGTCCATTCTTGCTCCTGGGGTGTCCCGAGCGCGCGAAACATAAGGTTGAGCTGGTCAATGTCGGAAGCGCCGTCAAACCAGACGCGGCGGAGTAGCATTTCCCCAAATATACATCCGACGGACCACATGTCAACGCTCGTGTCGTACTGCTTGAGGCCAAATAGAAGTTCAGGCGGACGGTACGCACGTGTGACGACCTGGAAACTCAAGCTCCATGTCGACTTGTCGGGACATTCAAGTTCGGGCACGAGAACAGCCATTCCGAAGTCCGCCAGCATGACGTCGCCTTTCGGCGCCAGAAGGACGTTGTTGGGTTTGACGTCACGGTGGATGATGTGGCGCGCATGGCATTCAGAAAGCCCAACGAGCAGCATGCGGAGGTAACTCTTGATTTGCCCGAGTGAGAGCTGGGGCACTTCGTCGGTTGCTTTGATCAGTGTTTCTAAATCGCTCTCCATGTATTCAGAGACCAAGAAGGTCGAAATTTCGCCACTGTGTGTGTCTTGGACGACTTCGGTCATCTGCAACACGTGCGGCGCCCCAACGAGTTGTTGCATCAAGCCGATTTCGTCGGACGCACTTGCATCGCTTCGAGCAAAGAGGCGCTTGATCGCGACGCGTTTCCCCGTCGTGTTGTGCACCGCTTCGTAGACAGTGCCGTACGTTCCCCGTCCGATCTCTCCCTGGAGCGTGTACGCGCCCACAACTGCATGTTCTTCGTCGTCCGAGTCGAATTCCCCCATCTGTCCCTTCTCGATCGAATTCGAATCTGCGAAGGGAAAACCTTTGGTCGAGCATTCCGGATAATTGAATCGATTTACCGGATACGGCCATTTGTCTTGCCACCTGGGTTACCACGGAGACAAGACCAAGACCATGCAGCCTCCCTTCCTCTGGTTGCTCTGGGCGATGCTTGCGCTCGTATGCGTCCAATCCGGCGCCCATGTGCATGTTGATGTGGAGGACGATCTCTTCATTGAGGATTACTTCTATGGCACCCCCGACGACGATCTGAAGGCGTCCGCCCTGTCCGACGTCAATCCCTCGATCTCATCGCTGCCGGCGGACGCGATTGCCTTGACCGACGACGATGCCGAGCTCTACACAGACTTTGTGCTTGGGTCTTCGCAGACACAAGATATACTCGTGTTCCTCTCGACGTCGGCTTCTGCGCGGGCGGAGTTTGAACGTGGTGCGCGCCGCCTTGTCGACGAAGGTCTCGTCGATTCCAGCGTCCGCTTCTTTGCCCTTCCGCTGCACCCCCAAGACGGCGACCCGCCCGCGTCCGAGTTTGACATGCCCAACAACGCGTTCATGGCGCTGCACGGCATCCCATCGGTCCCAGCGTCTGGCCTTCACATCATCGTTCAGTTCGCCGCGTCGGCCCCGAGTCGCACCCTCGCCATCACCCCCGACAACGCCAAGATGGTACCGCTCACGACAACCGAGAACGACTGGATGACCAAACTTCAAGCCGCGCTCACAAGCATGCGCGCCCCCCGCGCGGACTTGCAGGTGCCGTCCTCCATGCCGTCGCTGCTCACTATCGGCATCGGAGGGTACGCTCTCTTGGTCGCGCTGCCAAAGTTCGTGTCCAACTGGGCAACGGTCGTCTCGTACGTTCAGTCCAAGCGCTTTTGGTTCTATGTGTGTCTCGCGATCATGTATCTCTCCCTCTCGGGTTGGTGCTGTCTCTAGGATCCTCGTCAGATCCACATCACATATATCCATGATGACGTAGGCACGTTTTACACCATCATCCACGGCGCGCCGCTCTTTTACTTTTCGTCGCAAGGTTCGTCCCGACGACATTGCTTCTTGGAATATTGACAATGCATCCAGGCTTTGCATTGCTCCACCCCCAGTCGCAACGGCAATTTGCCTTGGAAGGGCTCTTTGGCGGCATGTTTCCGTTTGCAGTTTCGGGTGCGCTTTTGTCCATGAGCCACGGCATGCCGTACATGTTGAACCCTGAGAATCGCGTCCACTGCATCTTCATGGCCGGCATGGTCCTCACGATCTCGCTCTTCCTTGAGCACTCGCTCTTCTCGGCCAAGAATCGATGGTACCGTCTTTTTTAAAATAAAACAAACTTAGGTTTCCATTGCCTTTTGCTGCGCCTCGACGATCTTGTCCATGAACGCCGAGACAGCATCGATCTTTTCCTGGCAAATGTTGCGCACTTGGTCGCAATACGTGATTGCATCCGCCGACGACGCGATCGCCGCACTCTTCTGGAACACGTCGAGGTGGTCCATCTCGACATTCAGATTCAAAAACATAAAGTCGAGGAACCCGCGTTGCGCGTCGAGCATCGAGTCGAGCAGCTTCTTGAGCGGCGGCTCGTCCACCTCGGCGGGCGTGAGCGTGTCATCTTCGGCTTCGGCTTCATGAAGCGGGCCGTCGGTCTCGCTAATGGACGCGGTCGCGTCGAGCTGGTCAAACGAGACGTTGCTACGACGACGTGAGATCGTGGCAGAAAGAACGGTGGCGTCGTCGTCGCATCGATCGCATACCGTTTTGTCAAAAAGATCTACATCGGAGTGACACAACGTGGGCATCGCAGGGAACATATACCTGGCTTGGTCGGACAAACACACCATGCTTGGGTTTGCATCGGAAATAATAATGCCCCTGGTGTGACGCGACGTTTGTCATCGTAAAATGTCAAGAGAGTGACGGACCTTGATGCTGCCGTCGTTTTTGCCTTCGGCGTAATCGAGCTCGATGCCGACCCATGGCCCACTAAAGCCCGCGACTTCGCCTGATCACGTCATCTTACGTCAGGTGAGTCATCGTGACGTGCGTCTCACCAATGTACTGCACTTGACCAAACAATTCCTTCTCCGAGATGCACACGCGGTCGCCAATATCGACGTCGCCTTCCGTGTCGACCACAATCAATTGGTCAGCATTCGCATCATGCTTGTCTTCTTGCTCTTGAAAGTAATTCTCGTCGACAGAGTTGCTCTACGGACAATCAATCCTCATGGGACAAGACACGCGTCATAATGCATGTACATTCGAATCCATCGTCGTCGCAGGGTCCATCGGGCTTCCGCTGTCCAAAGCCACAGGCGGCAACGACTCGAGGCGGCGCTGGACTTTGGCGTCGACGGTCGACAGCAATAGCGCCGCCCGCTTGGAAAATTTTTGTTGGAAGCGCTGGAAGAAGACGAGCGAGTGCGACCGGCATGTTGAGCTCGCGTCGTACAACGCGCTCTTGAGTCCCAGCTCGATCTGCTGGACGTCGCTCTTGTCCAGGACGGCGCTCCACTTGACGAGGATGAGCGTGAGCGCGACGATGCAACAAGCGCGGATCGATTTGTTTTTGCTTTCGACGACGCCTTCGACAAAGAAGCGCACGGTCGGTCCCTTCATCGCGATGTTGGAGACGAGAATCTCAACGCATTCGCCACAGTAGGCGCCGCACACTTTGTTGCCGCCGCCGCGCACTTCGACGAGGACGGGAAGCAAGTCGCGCGCGAGCCCGGCCATGGAATCCCCAGCAATCTACATGAGATCAACGATCATGGCGAAGAGATATGAGGACGGACCTTGCTCATGAGCGCGAGTGTCGAGCAGACTTCCTTGACGATTTGGGACCGCAAGTCCTGGATCACATCCTTGAGCGGCTTGAGTTCGCGCCACGTTTCAGGCGGCACAGTCGCTGTTGTGTTTTCGAGGGTTTTGAACTGCTTTTGGATCTCCGTTAATGCGAGAAGCCGCTTCTGCCAGTCGTCCGAGTTCTTCTTGATGGATTCCATGGCACCCGCCACGGTCGACACAAACTACAGGCACGCGTGAGGCCTCCATCATCACTAGATTGACTACGCTGCTGCTCATGAGGAAAGCTTAGCTTGACGGACTCAAATCCTTCATAACCGCTGGCGGCGACCGGATACATTCAATTACATCCGGATTGTGTGTCAAACGACCTATTTTTATTTGACGCAACCGGATTGGCTAAAATCAGTGTCCGAATGCCATCATACAAGGTGTCGATTGGTGCGTTTTGAATTACACACCAACTCGGCCAGCCGAGACTTGGACGAGCCGTCGTCTCCCGCGACCATCGTCGTTACCGCCGCCGCCGCGATGGACGCGCACGAGATGCAGTTGAAGCCAGCCGTCTTGGTGGGTGGGTGGCAGGCGCCTGTGTGCTGGGCCTTCGCCGTCGCCGCGGTCCTTGGCACTCGGTGCACTCGGCAGAATTTCTGATGAGAACCTGGGACTATTTTTTATGGCGGAATCAAAATATAAAACGCATGGTCAATGAAGATCTGTGGAATGTATGCAATATAAAACGAGGCCGAGCGGAGATTAAAAAAGATCTGCAACCTTGGCGTTACAAAAGTGACTGGAATTCAGTATGCCATGACGAGGCGCAGCAGTTCATTTCCCAGGGCAACGCTGGACAAGCATGAACAACATGGGCATGTCTAGCGGCATGGCGAGCACAGGCAACCCGTACCCAGGAGACATTCGCGGACTCTTCCGCAAGGAGGACGCAGGGAACCGGCGCAGTTCCCAACACAGGCAGACGTCCCAATTGCAGCAGCGGTCGGCGGCGCCATTGCAGATTTCCTTGACTGACCACCAGCACCACCGCAGCCACAGCCAGGCCATTGGACGAACCCTCCTCAATGAGCCGCCGTCGCTGGCCGTTGCGACCGACGCCATCTACATCATGGAAGACAGTGACAACGATTTGGACGACGATTACTACGACACTGTGGGGGCCACCACGGTTGGGAGCGGCGTCGGCGGCCGGTCCGTGTCGCAACACGTAGGCGGGAGTCGGCGCAGCGGTCTCGGGGCCCCACCCGTGCGGCAAACCAGCATGCCCACGATGCCGCCCACATCGACGGGGTCCATGCGCGGCGGAAACGTCATCTACAGCGGATGGCTCGTCAAGCAGGGCAAGATCTGGAAGAGCTGGAAGAAGCGGTACTTTGTGCTCTTGACGCGCACCAACACGGTCACGGGCGAGCCGTTCTCGACGCTCCAGTATTACAAGAGCCATCGATTCGCGCAGCTCAAGGGCGAGATTGCGCTCGACGACGCCAGCGCGACCGTGCGCTACGTGGACATTCGCAAGTCCAAGCGCGCGCACTGCTTTGAGCTGATCAAGGGCTTCACGTCGCTCGTGTGCCAAGCCAAGGACGACGACGACTGCAAGCAGTGGTTCGAACATCTTCACCGCGTCATCGAAGGCGCCGACACGATGCTTGTGGCGCCGCCGCCGTCGTCCACGCGCAGCAACAGCGTCGCGGGGCAGGCGTCCATGTTTCGCCAATCAAGTCTCGGCATGGACGACTCGGCCACGCGCGTCGCCAACGAACTCCGCCGCCTCCTCGTATGACGCGCCACCGTCTCATGTAACAACTCACAATGACGTAGAGCGACCCCAAGTCGCCCGAGGCAACCAAGTGCCAGCATTTCGTCAAACACTTTGACGCGCGGTCAAGCCATGCGTTTTCGACGCTGCAGGAATTCATCCAGACGATGCGTACGCACATGGGCGGCAAATTCGCACACGGCCTCGTCGCAATGGTCTCGGACGACCACACGGACGACGACGAGATGGCGGTTCGGCAACGCGACAAGTCATCGTGACATGTGTCTTGATGAGTAGGACCTCGTGGCCCATTGCATCCATCGGCAAGTCGAAGAAGCGGTATTCATCCCCCTCCACGACGGCCTCTACAGCTCGATCCGACGGAGTGTCAACGCCGACCACGAAGCGAGTTTGAACAAAAAGCTCCGCTGGCTCCAAGGCAAAGACCAAGCGTTCTTTGACATTCCCCAGCACCAGCTCTCGCCCACCGAGTGGCGCGAAGGTCCGTCCTTTGCTCACATTGTCGTCGTTTGCTCACATTATCACGTAGCCGTCCGCGTCCTCACGGCGCTGCAATCGTACTCGCTCCCGATCGACAAGTACGAAGCGCTGGCCGACGCGCTGGCGGAAATCCAGGCCACGTACCTCGACGAGCATCCCGTCTCGGAGTTTGTCTTTCAAGTGACGGCCGAAGGCCTCGGCTTCAACTCGCTCGTGCCCAATGCGTCGACGAGTGCGACGCTCGACACGGACGACTTGATTCCGATCTTTACGTTTTTGCTCGTGAATTCCGGCGTCGAGAACCTCCTCATGCTCAAACAATTGCTCGGTGCGATGCACCAAGAGAAGGACCACCGGTCGGGCGGCGCTGCGTCGTCGGCGTCGTCGGTCCTGAGCATCCTCGGTGCCGCCATGGACTTTGTTCAAAACGTGACAATCCCCGCGGTCCTCGAAGACATTTTCAAAGAGCAAATTGCCTTTTCGATCGACGGCGACTGGCGCCTCGGCGTCGGCTTTGAACCCGAATCGACCTACCGCTGCGGCGCAATGGTGAAAAACATCACAGCCCATGGCCAAGCCGCGCTCGGCGGCATCGTGTCGAAAGGACACGTGCTCGTCACGCTTAACGGAACCAACGTCGTCCTCTGGTCTGTCTCCGTGTGTCTCCATGTTTGAATATTGAGGTTTGTGTAGGCCGTACAACGACGTCGTCGCGTTGCTCCAAGCGTCGACGCCGCCCCATCGCATGGCATTCATTTCCAACCCGAATTACGTCAAGATTCTCGGAAGCAACAAATCGCTGTGGAACGTTGCGCTGCTGCAGGCGTGCCAGCGCGGCGCCGTCGCGTCCGTCCAAATGTTGCTTGCTAACGGCGCCGACGTAAACATAGATTTACCCCGTCGCTTGCTTGCGTCATCCTGGTCGATTGTAGGTCAACTACCTCTCGGACGACGACACGACGCCGCTGCACGTGGCCGTGAGCAACTTTCACATCAACGTCGTCTCGTATTTGCTCCAACATGGCGCCAAAACCAAAATGCTCACGGCGTGCGGTCGCGGCCCGCTGCATCTCCTTGGCGCGCCGATTCCGCCGCTCGACGGCGGCCAGGCCAAGCCAAGCGCCGCGTCGACGACGACGCTGCCACCACCCGACAAAGTCCGGCAGATTGTCCACAAACTGGTCCGCCATGGCGCGGCCGTCGACGCCGTCGACCATTTTGGGTACACGCCGCTCATGCTCCTCGCGTCCAAGGGCTGCCTCGAAGGCGTGGATACGCTCATGGAGCTCTCCAAGACGATTCAGATCAACGCGCGGTGTTGGCACACGGGCTGCACAGCGCTCGCGTGCGCCGCCAAGGAAGGCCAGAGCGAAGTCACGACCGCGCTCCTCGATTACGGCGCCGACCCGAGCGTCAAATCGCTGCGCGGCGAGACGCCCATGCACTTTGCCGCGAGCATCGCCGACCTCCAAACGTGTGCAGTCTTGCTCTCCGAAGGCAAAGCCGACGTGAACGCGCGCAGCGTCGACGGCTGGACGCCGCTCATGCTCGTCGTCTCGCGCGGCCACTTGATGTCGAATGGCGGCGCGCCGCCACCCGCGCGCGACACGGCCGCCGTCCTCGACACGGTCCGCCTCCTCCTCAGCGAACGCGCCAACGTGCGCGATATTTGCAACATGTACCGCCAAGCGATTCACTACGCCGCGCTGCACGGCGGCGCCGACGTGTTTCATTTCTTGAAGAGCCACCCCGACGTGGACGTGCACGTGCCCGACATTACGGGCAAGTCGGCGCTCCAACTCTTTGAGCAGACCCAGCAGACGACGTTTGCGGCCTCGAGGTCCAGCCTCAGCATGTCGTCGTTCTACGGCACGCCCGCGACGTCGTCGTCGTTGGATTCCAAGGCCTCGTCTGGTATGTACAATGTCGTCTGTTCGTGCCTCACGGTCGTCGTGTGTTCGTTCGCAGCCACGTCGCTCTCGCCTGACAAAGCCAGCTGCCCCATCATCACGCGGCAAGACTCGACCGACCTCGTCGCGGTCGTCGACCCAGCCGACGCCAAAGACGAGCTGCCGGCCGTTGCGATCTCTGATTTGCTCCCGTATTTTGTTCAGTACGACACGACGCACGTGCGCGACATCGAGGCGTTCCTCTGGTCTGGTCGCCCGCACGTCCCCGACGCCGACGTGCTCCGATATTTTCAGGTGCGTTGTGTTGTCGTGTGTTCGTTGCCTCGATCGTCAGTGTCGTCAATGGTGGGTGCGTAGATGTTTTTGGGCCGCGCGCAGCCGCCCCAGCTCACGTATGCGCGCCGCGTCGTGCTCTGGTGCCTCGACATTTGGATCCAGTTGCTCCAAGAGAGCAAGGACCCGCCCCTCGGCCTCTGCATTGACATCTCCAACACCATCATCCACATGCTCCCGTCCATCGTCCAGTCGGACCCTGTCGTGCTGCAATGGCTCACCACGCGCAAGATCGCGCCGTTCGTCAAGGCCTGCCAAAACCGCGCGCCTTTTGCGGCGGCGGGCCCGTGCGACGCCGAGTACGCCGCGCTGGTCGCATACGTCGACTCGTCGCGTCCGATGTCGTTTTTGGAGGCGTCGGCGGCGTCGTCGATGGCGTCGACGCTGGCCTCCGAGGTCGAGGACATTTCGGACAAGGTGCGCCAACGGCTCTTGCTCGCGGGTGTCCAAGTGCCCGAGCCCGCCAAGGCCATCACGGCCGCCGCCCCCGCCAAGCGCCGCTTCTCGGTGCTCGATCGCGTCGCGCGCCTCTGGTACGACACACGCCTGTCTCTTGTTGACAAACGTTTATTGGCAGGCAATTGGACATTGACCCGGGCCTCATGGCGTCGCAAATCACGCTTTTGCAGCATTGGTTTTTCCAAAAGATTCCAAGTCGGACGATCGTCGTCCATGTCGTGCGTCGCTCATCGTGTCTCTCGTAGTCTCCGAATTGGTCGCGTCCAAGAAGAATGCGACGACGACCCCCGCCTACGACAAGTCGCGGCTCCTCCACAACCACATTTCGCTCTGGGTCATCAACCAAATCCTCGCGCGCGAAGACGTTGTCGACCGCGGTCAAATTCTGAGCTACTACGTCAAGGTAGCTCTCGTGTGCTGCCACGTCATAACTTGCTGTTGTCAGGTGGCAGGCAAATGCTTGACGCCGCTGCGCAACTTTGATGGGTTTGTCGCCATCATGTACGCGCTGAACGACTCGTCGATTTTCCGCCTCAAGAAAACGTGGGGGCGCCTCCCGCCGAGCGTGCGCTCACTGTGGCAAGAGCTCAAGCAGTGGACCGAAAAGGGTGCACGGTAGTATATCCTCCATCAAAAGTCATGCGACATTGAGATTGCGTTGGTTAGGCCACTGCACAAGCTCATCAAGGAGGCAGCGGTGCCGTCGATCCCATACCTTGGGCTGATTGCCCAGCAGTTTATCGTCGCCCAGGAATACCCCGACTTTGTTCAGACCGACCTTGTCAACCTCAAGAAGCTTCGCCTCCGTGGCGGCGTCGTCCGACTCGTCTTGCCATGTCAAAAGACCCCATACATCTTTGCACCCGACCGCCGCCTTCTGGTATGCCATGGTCGCTCGTGTCTCTGTCTCATGCGGCCTCCTCATAGGACCACATGTGCGCGCCACTCCAACTTGCGACAAAAGATTTTTGCTTTACGCGGTCGTTGGAAGTTGAGCCCCGTATCGCCGAGGTCGAGTGAACGGCGCGTTTGGTGATGGATGACGTTGTGGAATATGTTGAAATAATATTGTGTCGTCGTGGCTCTGTCGTGTTTTGCCACATATGGAGGGATGGGGACAGCTCCAGCCGGCCACAGGCAACAGACCCGCAAACAATTACATCCAGCAGTAGTGGACACATTACTAGTTTTACCGTGTCATGTCCGTTGGCTGCATCGCCGTCGCACGCATTCTCGCACGGCCGAGCTGCCGTCAGGTTGACCAACACTAGCGCCCAGCCCGTGAGTTTGGCTCACACAACTCGCGCCTGCATGTGGCTCCAGTGTCGAGAGTCATTGGATGTACTATATATACCACAATTCTTAAGATTTAAAACCTAGCTACATGACAACACAAAACGAGGGTGCGACGGACACGCTGGCTTCACGAGTGGCGGCCTTCCCTTGGACGTCGTCTTGGTCCATCGCTGCACATCGCTCCAAAAGGTCGCCCAGAGGACCACCGTCCACGTCATTGCAGTGTCGGCGGCACGCGTCGCCAAGGATGGCCACGACCTCGCCCGTCGTATCGTCGCACAACTCGAGCCACTGGCGCTCTTGCTCCGCCACCGTGGCCGCCATGAGCACTTCGTCGCGCGCGACCATCCCTCGGTACCGTGCCATCTTCTCTTCCACGTCGTGGCTCAGCCACGCCGCGTCGTCGCCCAATATCGCCATCGACTCCATGTTCTCGAGGTGCACCTGCAGCTCGCCTTCTTCGGTCGCCAACTTTGCCGTCGCCAGAGCCATGCGTTTGGTCAGGGCGGAATTGAAACGCACCAATTCCATGACCAAGCCGCGCGTCAGCTTTGAAAGCTGCCGCAATGAAAACGCCGTGGCCTGATCAGCTGCCGGCACCTACAATGAACCATGTCAGCTGAATACGCACACGGCAAACCTGTGCTCGGGCGGCGCGCGTCATGGCTTGACGGCGCAGGGCGACGACATGAGTTAGCATATCCTGCAAGGCCGACCAGAGGTGGTCGGCAGCCATGGCCTCTTGTAGGTCGTGCCACGCTGTCAAAACATCCCGCCTAGACGTCTCCCACAAGGCATAGGCTGCCTTAGCCTCCTTGTTGCCACGACCTTCGACAACGACCTTCATGGCTTCCATCAACGCAGAGTCCATGGTGCGCGTCCCAGAGGCCACTTGTGCGTCCGCGCGGGCTTGAACATGCTCGCGAACGGCCGTTGCCGCGGCCGCTTCTGCGTCCTGGCATCGGCCGTGCGCGGCCATGGCATCGTCGACTCGTGCGTGGCGCGCCTCGACCTCGGCCGCCACTTGTGTCGTTTTGTCGTCGAGGGCGGCGTCGGTCGTGGCATGTTCTGCCGCCAGCGCTTGCTGCACCCCCTCGCGCGCCTTCAATCGAAGAAGGTGTTTGTTGCCTGCATGCCGCGTTCAAGGCTGCGCATTTGGCCTCCGACGTGGCCATGCTCGTGCCTTCGAGGGCGTGGTCGTCGGCAAGGACCACATCTGCCTCGTCCACGACCGCCGTCTTTGCCTAGAATGCAAGCATTAGACCAGACGCCATGAATCGACCGCACCGAGGCATCCATTTGTAGCGGCAACAGAGACAGCACGCTCCATCCATCAGGATAGTCGTTAGTGGCCTTGCCGTTGCGGCCGAGGCTCGTCTTCTGGGCGGCGCAAGCAGCCGCCACAAAGGTCACGACCTGCGACCTCGTTTCGGGTGTCCATTGCACCCCCATCAAGTCCAACGCTCGATCGATGGCCGCATCGTTTGGGGCGGCGTCAGTGCCGCCGGTCGAGCAAACCGCAACAAAAAAATCAGCCCACGCCGTCTTCCCAAGATGCGACGCGGCACGAGAGCCAACGGGGGCCTCCGAAACGGCTTTGGTGTCTGGCGGGGAAGGTCGAGATGCCGATGCGACGCTGGGGGATGCCATGATTACATCAATCTCCGCGTCCAAGGCCGTGAGATTTTCAATCTTGACGGCGCCGCTCGCAGGAGGAAGCAGGGCATGCGCAAACGGCGGGGCATTCGAGCGGGCGCTCTTCGCTCGCTTGTCTTTTGTATCCGACGAAGATGCAGTCGCAGTGGCAGATGCGGCCCCCCTCGCGTGCTTTCGAGTCTTCGATGGCCCGGCCTTCAGAACGTCGCCTTCAAAAAGGCTTGCCTTGGCGGCCGACGCGATCCACTTCGCATTGCGCAATGCCAACGTGACGTCGGCTCTTGAGTAATTTCCGTTCAAGTATGCATCGGCATACACCTGGACGGTGCCGACCTTGTGGGCCTCACTCTGCGTCAACGAGTCGGAGTGGGCGTCGCGGCGAGGGGCATTTGTCGGAGTCATGGGGCCTCCGAGAGAAGTCGCGTCTGGCATTGGGCGGTAACCGGGCAATGAGGGTGTTGCTCCATCAAACACATGGGACGGGGTGTCTCCAACGGCGGCGTGGCTTTCTTCAGAATTCAAATCTCGCGGCAAATCTTTGTTATTGCTGAATACCTTCCAAAAAACATAATTGCCGGATACGACAAACCTATAATGTGGCAGAGGTTTTTCACCAGCTGGGTTGAAAACTGACTCGGGTGCGCTGCGGCAAGATTGCGCAGTTGGACGAGCCCACATGAACTGGGACGGTGGCGCGAACGGTACGTGTGTGTGACCGCCGCGGCGCGGGCACGATGGAGACTTATAGACGCGCATGCAGACGATCAAGAGGGCGGCAAGGGCGGCCGTGGTAACTACCGCTGCAGTCGCTGCGGCGAGCCGAAGAAGGGACACGTCTGTCCTTATCAACCAGGGAATTACAAGTGCGTCGTCTGCGGCAACGTCAAGAAGAACTGCACGTGCGGGGTACCGCTCACACGGACCATCGCGGTGCAATGCGAGATGGACGAAGACATGACGACGCGCGTCTTGGATTTGAGCGTCCAGGTAGAGAGATGAACGTCCCCGACGGCGCGAACTCGCACACCTTCTGTCGTAGGGCGTGACCGACTTGCCCATGTCGAGCATGTATCAAATGTAAAGCGAATGCGTCGAGTGGTGGTGCTGTCGCCTTGTGGAGGGAATGCCGAGGAAGGGACCGCCGAAGGGACCGCGACGTAGATGCCAGAGGCCGCCCCTGGTCCGCTGAGACAGTCCGCCTCGATCGCATACGCCTCGGCATTCTGGGAATGCGACCATTGACGCTGGGTGTCCGCCTGCATCCAGAGCAGGACAGGCCCATGAGGCATGCATACGGCGCCCACCTGTCCGCGGGGCGTGGGCTTTGAGTGCACATAGGAGCGCCGGCCACAATTTCACGACACCGCGTCGATGGATGGGATGGGCAATTGGAGGGCCGCCGTCGCAGGGGTCTGTGGCGGCAAGGGATCGTCCGAGAGAGATGCAAGGAGCGATGGCGTCAGGATGATGACAAATGAAGAGGAGGTCGTGCTTGGCCCCAGCACGCACACTGTCGTGGGCGACATCATCTTGAGATTTGCCACGAGTCAACGCCGCGATCGACGACGCGCCATGCGTCACGAGTGCGGTTCACGCGTCAACACATGTGGGTTCGACCATGAAGGATGCTCTGCATGGGTCAGAACACCATCGGAATGGAATATTGGCGTTCTTGGACGTTAGGATGCCCGCTATTGCTTCTAAACCGGATGCAACCGGATTTTGACCACGACGACGAACGAATGTAGTAGATAGGACATGCTGCATGCGGTCGTACAGTGGTTGATTGTAAAGAGGCCGCCGGCCTCGCATTTTTTTGGTGGGGCAGTGGTTGCCTTGAAATTTGTATGGGATTTCTACCGTAGCATTAAATTACTGCCTCAGGAACAGCCAATCAGTGGCGAGGGCGTAACGCCAGCTGGTTTGCCGCTCCTGGCCTGGTTATCATCTTCACTCGCTATCTCCCCACACGCTACGCCCTCGTTCGACTGACCTAATGGATTCGCTGTGGCTGACAAACGAGTCTGAGGAGCGATCAGCCATTGATCAAAAGGATCCCATCCCCACGAACAAGAAGCGGAAGATGGATGTCGCAGAAATTGGCACCGACGACGATCACTCGATGATGAAGTATTTCCGTCGCCTGGTCCCGCACGTCATGACGGTATGTCCGCATATGCATTGTCCTTCCGCAATTCTCATTGTGTGATCTAGCCTTTCGTGCATGCCACGACGTCCGCCGGCTGCTTGGACCCGCTTTGGACCCACGATCACCCCCCGACCGACGACGAAGCCGACGACGTCCCCGCGACAAAGAAGACTGCCATGGTGGCGATCAAGATCCCCGCCCCCATGCGCCGTCTGCGCCTCCAGCCGCGCCAGAAGCGCGGCGAGCCCGTGCAAATCAGTTTCGGCGGATGCGGCGGTTTCTACAACTACCTCCTCGGTGTCGCATCCATCGTCCAAGAGCGCTTCGACTTGACCGGCGCGGTCTTTTCCGGCTCGTCGGCTGGCTGCTTTCCCGCACTCGTGCTCGCGATGGAACGGAGCGTCGCGGATTTCTTCCACGGCGCGAACCTCACGCTCATCCGCGACGCCGACAAGAAGACCTTTATGGGTCTCGGCGGGTGGATCCCCCTCACAAAGAAGCACACGCTCGCGCAGTTGGACCCGGACACGTACATCAAGCTCGACAAGAAGTTCTACTGTTCCATCACGCGCGTGCCGAGCCTCCAGAACGAACTCGTGACGACGTGGAAGGACAACGAAGACATGGTCGACTGCATGCTCACGTCGGGTCACGTGCCGCTCTACCACCCAGAGATCCTCAAGTCCTTCCGCGGCGGCAAGTACATTGACGGCAGCGTCTCCAACAACGATCCGCTCCCGCTTGGCGATGCCGCGCCGGCGCATGTGTTTCACTTTTGGAAGTGGCGCAATGTCCTCCCGCATTGGATCCTCGTCTCGACGAACGCCAACTGGGCCAACCAGCAGTTCGAGTGGGGCCGCGCCGATGCGCTCGCGAATCTCCATGAGATCGAAGCGGTCCTCCACTACAAGGAAGACGAAGAAGCGGAAGAGCTCCTCGAAGCAGTCCGCATGGCCCCCACTCGGCGCATGTCGAGATTGTGAGACTTCTCATTGGCCAAAAACATTTATTATTGTACCAGTATATCCAATCAAATCGTGTCATATAGTTTTAAAAATTTGCCATTGGACCAACTTGGCGGCAGATTTTGCACGAACTTAATATGTAAGAGGTCAAATACATATTTTGTAGGCAATTTTTCAAACACTGAGGAAATAAATTGCATAGTCAGGACCAAGTAATAAAATACAGTGCCACCAGAGAGCTCACCAAGAAATATTCACCAAGCATCATGAGCTTCTCCTTCGGATCAACTCCCGCGGCGGGAGGAAGCGCCCCAGCAGGCGGAGGATTCTCCTTTGGTGCTACTGCCGCACCCACGCCTAGCAACCTCACACCTGGAGTTTCGGGGTTCGGAGCTGCGCCGGCCGCGACGGCCTCTGCTGCACCAGCCTCTGGGGGATTCTCATTCGGTGGTGCTGCCGCAACACCCGCAGCGTCGACTGCAACACCTGCCGCGACGACGGGATTCACCTTCGGTGCACCTGCCGCTTCCACCACACCGGCCGCTCCGTCATCTGGCTTCTCGTTTGGTTCGACCCCGGCCACGAGCACGACCCCCGCAACCGCTACGCCGTCCAGTGGATTTGCCTTCGGCGGTCCATCCACCACGACTCCTGCCGCGACGACGACTGCCGCTGCCCCCTCGACCACTGGCTTCTCATTTGGCGGTGCTTCCACCACCCCGGCTGCGGCAGGAACCACGACGGCTGCCGCGCCCGCGTCGACCGGTTTCTCGTTTGGCGGTGCGGCGGCGACAACCACCGCCACCGCCAGCACATCCACTCCATCGGCATTTAGCTTTTCCGCACCCGCTGCGTCCTCCACATCGACACCTTCCGCGACTGCCGCGCCTACCGGCGCTGCACCGTCCACGGGCTTTAGCTTTGGCGGTGCGAGTGCCTCTCCAGCGACGACTGCCTCGACGGCGTCGACAGGAAGCGGCTTTGCGTTTGGTGCCCCCAAGGCCAATGACGCGACCGCTTCTGCCGCGCCTGCCGCGAACAAGCCTTCAACTGGCTTCAGTTTCGGTGGCGCCGCGTCTGCCGATGCCGCCGCGGCGCCCAAGACGTCGTTCTCGTTGCCCGGTGCGACCGAAAGCAAAGACGCTCCTGCGGCGACGACGACGACGCCTGCTGCGACCTTGCCTCCTGGTATGGACAGTAGGCATCTCTCTCTCATACTCTGAATAGCGACCAAGGAACAGGACAAGCCGCCGGCCGAGTACATGGACAAGACGGTCGAAGACATCATCAACATGTGGAGCGAGCAGCTCGAAAGCCACGCGATGGCGTTTACGAACGAAGCCGTGCGAGGTAGAGAGGCCTTGCTGCATGAGACGGGTGTGACGATGGAACTAGTGAGCCACTGGGACACGGAGTTGATGGAAAACCAGAAAAAGTTGGGCGAATTGGCGATCGATGTCCGGCGGTTGCAAGTCGCGCAAAAGGACTTGAATGCCAACTTGGACACGATCACGTCGTACCAGACAGAACTCGAATCGACGCTCGAGGTACACGAACGAACGACGATGATTTAGGTTGACCAACTCGACATGTGTGCGTAGCAATTGGAAACCAGCGTGGACAAGATGTTTGAATCGCACCGACAGATCCCCGAGGCCGCCGACTTGGAGCGCGAGCAGACGCTGCAGCTCTCGGTCGACATTGACAACCAGCTCAACATGATGTCGACGGCGCTCAAGGAAACGATCGAGCGCTTGAACCAGTCGCAAGCGGACGGCGAAGGCAACGACATGCACCAACCCATCGCGCAGATCCTCAAAGTGCTGAACGTCCACCACAACTCGCTCCTCTGGATCGACGAGAACGCGACCAAGTTGACCAAGGACATGAGCGAGATCGCTCAAAAGATCCAGGGTTGAGTGCATCATCATATATTAGTGAAATCGTCCACGACCTTATCGTGTCTTGTCTGCTCGAAACTAATTGGCGCCGTCGACAAAGGACCGGACGGATTCGTGAAACTCGGTCACGCCCTGCGCGCTTCGATCGAGCTTCGCCACGGTCATGTGCTCGTCCAGCGCACACTGCACCTCCATGTTAATCTTCTGCGGCGCTCCGCAAGTGCACGATCGCTTCAGGTTCCCGCACTTGTTGCACTTGTAGTTTGCTGGTTGGTACGGGCATACGTGACCCTTCTTCGGCTCGCCGCACCGACTGCAGCGGTAGTTTCCGCGGTTGAAGCTGCCCCCCGCCGCGGAGTTGCTGCTTGGAGATGGCATCGCGTCGCCTGTGCTCGTGCCAAAACTGTGCATGGCGCCGAGGCCGCCACCCATACCGCCATTCATGTACATGCCTTGGGAGCCGTCGTTGGGGGCACCAGGGGGAGGCATCATGAACCCCATGTTCATGTTCATACCAGGGTTCATCACGTTCGGGTTGCCAGCGCCATTGGGCATGAAGAAGGCTCCACCTGGATTGTTCATCGCGGTTGCTGCAGGCGCACACGAGGCGTTCGAGAATTGGGTCGAGGAATTGTTCGCTTCGACCTTTCTTCGGCCGTTCGAAAAGGCAGCAGAGGGGTGAGTGGTCTCGAATAGGTACGAATATCATGGGGGGACCTAAGGAAAACGAGGTTCGAACGGCCATACAAATAAGCTGGACGAGGATTTGGTGAGACCAACTAAGTACGATTTGGACTCTTGCAGTTTGTATTCATTGTGGTAAGAATTCAAATTGAATATTTTATACCCTGATTCAAAAAGAGTACATTGGGTAGCTTATTCAATTCTGACTGAATTGTATTTGCCAACAGAGGTTCGAGTGGCCATAGTAAAATTAAATTAAAAGAAACATTTTTATTTTCCAAATGTCGCCCTGTACGCTCGTACTTCGAAGGACATTGACGGTGCCGTTTCCATCAACGCCATCCCAACTTCACAACCTCACTTGACACACATGTATTCTCGATGTCTAATTCGATCGTAGGCATCTTGCATGACACAAGAAACACCCATTCTCCCGCGATAGGTCCATGGAGGGCTCCTCACCATCGCCCTCAATCGTGGTTCAATAGGAACGAAATCTTGAGCTTCGACGAATCACTCGGGAATTTGAGGACGATGCCAATGCGGCGCGCCGAGGCCTTCTCGTGTACTGTGGCATATCGTTGCCCCAGTAACCGACGACGCGCTGTCGTCTTTTCCCCAGGCGTGCCGTCCAGCTTGTTGAGCACGTCGTCCATGTAGCGCATCTGGCGGTTGATTTTCGAGAGCTGGCGATAAGGCCACTTGGCAATGCCGTGGCGGCGGCATGCTCGGATGAGCGCACCTTCGTACGTCCCGAGGAGAGCCGCGACTTCCCTGAGCGGCATGTGGTAATATTGTTCGAGCTGGGCGACGGAGAAGAGCGGTGAGGCATCGAGGCGGGATGACGGGGGCATGGTGGACCTTGTGGGAAATTGAAAAGTGAGCGCCTTTGCCCAAGAAAGCAATAGACGGAGGGAATCAACAATGGAATAGACAACGCAAGAGCACGACCACGTTAGACGCCGTGGGAGATGCACCACATTTCAGACGTGATCAGAAATTGTGCCATAATCAAAATCTTGACCGAGGCAAAGTGGCAGGGTTGTCAACAAGAGTGAAAGCCATAGACGAAAGGGCCGTGGGTGCCTTGACGTGCCTCTTGACATGGCCTCTCTGGTTAAAGATAGTACGGGGCGGAAAATGCACGACTTGCACGGCAAATGCCTCGTGGGTACGTTGCATATCGAAACCATTACACAGAGTGCGTGGAATGCTATCATGGTCGGTCGATCATAATCAATGATCGGTCAATGAGGCGGCGGCGGAAGAGTAGTGTCTCTCCATGCGTGTACTATGGTGATGCTGTGAAATGTGGGAGCCTCTGGCAGATTAGATAGGCTGGTACATGTGGTGTTTCGTGGTACAGCACTCGTAGCCATATGAGAGGTATTTATGACTTGTGAGCACGATTACTCTGAGAAGCGGAAACAACTCGCTGGTCGTCGTCCTTTCTTGCATGGAATCTATATAGTTCAATCAACCAAGACACGGCGCAACGAATGATGTCGATTACCATGCTGCGGGTGAAAACAGTCCTTTGTCATCCAACCGCAAGTACTCGTGGAGGACTCGGTAGCCATTGAAGCGCTTGTGGGTGGACGAAGGAGGGACTCGCAGTGGGAAGTGGCCACCTCCATCGCACACTGAATATATTTGGAGATTGGGGAAGAAGCCATGGTGCATGAACAACATGATGATGGCCGCTCGATTAGTTCGGCAACGTTAGTTAGCCTTAGTCCCACTTTGCAATCATCTTGGGGTTTGTATGCAAACCAACTATCCACCAATCTAGAGATGATGTGTATCCTCTAAGTACATACAACTGAGGAAGGAATACGACATGCTTGGTTCGCATTTTACTGTTAGTCGAGAAATCCTCACATGCAGTTGAGGGACTTGTGAGTCTGGAGCTCAGAGCTCATTCTCCATTGAGGAAATGCTGATGCCTCGTCGTTGTGTTGTGCTTCTCACTGATGGCAAACACACGTGAGAGAAAGTTACGAGACGTGTTCCTCAATCGCGTTTCTTTGGAAGCCACCAATGTTGTGATGTATTGCACTGTAGATTCCTTACCGTAGGAAATGACGCTTCCCCCTTCTTCTTCCACGCGAGAATCCAAACCATCAGCCACACGAGGCGACGCACGGCATCTTCATGAAAGGGACGTTAGCGACGGCTTCTCGTCTCTGGGCGCCAACTTCTCACATCATGCATATTCCCCATAAACTATCAACACCCACATTGATATTTCATGCATTTGTGACTTCCGCGCCAGTGTCACATAACACGATGCCATTGGCTCAAATGGAATAGGAGAAAGATTTTGATTGGTGGATTCTGTATTTTTCGTTTCGGAATGGCCAGGCAACACCAGGCAACACACCATCACAGACTCTGGATTCGAAACGGCGACGTTCGTCGATCGATTCGTCGAGGCAACAACATCATGCATTTCCCAACTCGCTTTGAACCATGAAAGTGCCCTTTGCCTTCCTCCTCGCTTGCATGCTCCACACTGCCGCCGCCGCAGCCAACTCGACCACCACAGAGCCCCACATCTCGATTCCGACAGAAGAGACTGCCTCCGACGCCAGTCATCACTCGTACCGCAAGACGCTCACCATCGTCGCGGTCTCGACGGCATGCACGTCCCTGGTCGTCGCCGCCATCGTCGTCTTCCGGCGCCACCAAGCCGCCACCAAGCAGCGCGAAGCATTGGACAGCGAACTCATGACCCCGCCGTGCCCATCGTCGCCAGCAACGCCCCAACACGAGACCAACGGTTTCCATTGGTAGAGGTTGACGTTTGATTAAATAAGACACATACACCTGCTTTGATTTATGAGGACATCGACGCTGTCGTCGCGACCAACTGGGGCAACGATCGCAGTTCGAGGCGGGGGAGCACCACATTGGGGTCCAACTGGTAGCTCTGGAGCTGCACCGCGACAGTGTTGGCATAGAACGGATTGGAGAGCGTCGTTTGCGCCAAGTAGGCAAGTGTGAGCGCGTGGTGCGCTTCGACGCATCGCACGAGCAGCGTCTGTTGGAGCGTAAACAGGCGGCCAAGGAGACTCGTGGTCACGACACAGAAAGGCATGAAGAAGGTCATCGCGTACTGCGCCCCGAGCGCACGGTAGGCCTTGGACGCGGCGTCCATCGCGGAAACACTCCCAAGCGCGTATGCTTGCAGTTGGCGCAAGACGGCATCGAGCGTCGCCTTGGTGTCATTGCTGCCCAAGACTTTCCACGACACGTGGTGCTTGCTGTCCGTTACGGTGAGGAGATCCAAGAGTTTGATCGCGCCATGCAACATCGACTTGGCGTCGTCCTTCTTCAAGGCCCGATGCATGCGCTTCACCTTTCACACAGATGAGATGTGTCGTCGAGTGGATGCACCTCGAGAAGATACTGAAAGTACTGTGCCCGGCGATGCTGGCTGGTGTTCTTGTAGATGAGCTTACGCAGGACGGTCATTTCATCCGCCAGGGCGTCGACGGCGGCAAAGCTCTCTTCCACATGGCGCTTCACTGACGCGAGATCCATGTCCATGTTGCTTCTCCTGACGAAAATGCGAGATTCCGTTGCACCAACAAACTGAGTTTTAAGTTCGAAACGTACTTGATTGGACCGGGTCGCGCGGAATCACTGCATTTGAAAAAACGATCACGATGAGCAAGGAGTGGGTCTGCGAGGAATGCGAGCAAGAAAACACGGCCGAGGATCTTGAATGCGTCGCGTGCGAAGCCCCGCGCCCCGCTGCGGCGTCTCGCTTCGCGGGGTACAAGATCGCCCGCGTCGTGTCGGTGGAATTGATCCCCAAGACCAAACTCCGCGCCGTCAAGGTGCAACCGGACGCCGGCGACGATCCGTCCACGGAGCTCACGATTGTCACGAACGCACGCGTCGACGACGGCGAGAGCAGATACATCGTCGTGGCCACGGCAGGCTCGATCGTGACCATCGACGGCGAGGACATCGAAGTGAAGAAGGCGACGGTCGGCGGCCGCAAGTCGGAAGGCATGGTCTGCGACTCCCCCATGCTTGGGTGGAAGGGCGGTGCCGCTGGTGCGGCCGTCTTTTTGCCCAACACGTTTACGGTCGGCGACGAACCACCTGCCGCGCGGCCTTAAACGATTCTTGTATCGTTTATTTCAATGTTGTTTCATCAACCCCACGAGTGCATGATTCGTCTTCATCGTGTGCACCTTGCTCCACCCAAGGCTGCATTTCCTCTGTCTCGCCTTCGACTCTTTGGATGCATTGGGCTTCCCTTGACAGAGCGATTCTTGTTCAGGTGGAGGTCGATGACGTTGAGTACATATGTTGGCTCGCGGCGCCGTTGGTCGATGCGACGGTGGGAAAAGGGGCGATCGAGATCGTCTCGCCCTCGTCGATGGGATTCCCGTCGAGATGGAGGCGCGACAACAAGCTCAAGTGCGCCATTAATGTTGTTCAGGTCTGCTCCATGTGAGGTTGTGATGCGAAAGGATCGTCGCCAAGGATGGGCACGGTGAGGTCGAGCATGCGCACAGCATCGCCATGGTGGAGTTGCATGAGCCACGACTGCGGGGAAAAACGAGCATTATGCCATTGTGGACCATTTGGTGGTGCACGGGAATCGAGAAATTCGAGTGCCGTGAGGAGAGAGGGCGATTCTTTACGGGATGGGAATTGAAAGGTAGGGGGTGGAAAACAGAGGAATCGCGTCACACAGGGTCAGCTTATCAACACGTCGAGATCGACGTCCGAGAGATCTGGGGTGTACCGAGACGCAAGAGCATCAAGTAGTGTACACAACCGAGAGCATGTCTTCGAGCGATGGGTACAGGCCACGGGCATGAAAGATGATGCGATAGAGCTAACCTTTCGGGGAGAAGGGGCAGGTTGTTCACGACGGCATCAATATCTTCCGACGGAAGGCACTGAAACCATGCGATGAGTGCGATGGCGACGGCGCGGGGGAAATATTACTCAACGGCAGGATGTATTTGATCGATCTCAAGTCGTCGACCGACCCATGCAGTGGTGCACGATCGCAACGGGCAACCAAAGAGACACAAGTGTGAGCGAGATGGCATGTGCCACCGCCCCATCAGTGTCGGAGGGGTCTGATCGGGGCGCTCCGATCTTTGTTGAAGAACGAAGGAATGATGTTGTGTGCATGTTTGGTCAAGAAACGGCTTGGCGATTTTTGGAGGGCGTCGATGGATTTGATTGGTGGAATTTCAGCGATTTCATTGGCTGCCTAGCGATCGAAGCATTATCCCATTGGCTGTTCAAACGGCGCAATCTTTGTGTGCTTCGTCTCGTGAATACTAGTAATAGTACATTTTAGTTTGCTACCATTGCAGCAGCAGTGGCTCTTTCTCATTCCGTCGCACGCCTCCTCTTAGGCACTGCCGACACTTGTCGATACGAGCGACGGCGCGTGGTACCAGTCGTGGCAGGCGGCGTCGGCGTCGTAGGTCAATGCAACGGTGGGAAAATGGGCGATCGAGATCTCCTCGTCTTGCTCGACCGGGTTCTTCTCAAGATGGAGGCGCGCGGGGAGCGAATGCGTCGCGGCGGCAAAGACAAGCTCGAGTGCGCCGTCGCGGCCAATGTTGTTGCGCGTGAGCCAGACCCGCTCCATGTGCTTGAGGAGGAAGACCGACGCGAGCAGTTTGGCGCCTACGTCCGTGATGTTGTTGCGACTCACGTCCAGCGTCGTGATCTTGGTGTACGCGAGCGAGGGCGCGATCGCGGCGCAGAGGTCGTCGCCATGGATGGGCGCGCCGTCCGCCTCGCGCACGTCGGTGAGGTCGAGTGTGCGCACGGCATTGTCGCGGTGGAGGAGTTGCATGAGTTCGCGGACGCCGCGGAGGCCGAGGGGATTGCCGCCGAGACGAAGATGGACGAGTGAGATCGCGGCCGGGAGCACGAGGATGAGCCAGCGGATGGTACGGTCGTGTACGCCGCAGTCAAACAAGTTGAGCGTCGTGAGGCGACACGGGTCCAAAAAGTACATTTCGCGTGTCATGTTGCGAAGAAAGCCAGGACAGGACGGAACTTGGAGCGTTTCGAGCGTCGGGTGGCGCAAGACGACGCGGAGGAACTGGGCCATGTCGTCGCTGGTCTGGTCGAACGACCACCGCGCCAGCGAGAGGTGCACGAGGGCGGTCGTGTCCAGCCAGCGCGCGAGGCGAACGACGTCGGCGTCCCGCGGTAGGAGCAGCGCATCCGTGGATTCGAGGATGTGCGGCGCGCCGAGGCTCAACGACGTCAAGTGCGGCAGCGTGTCGACGACCGTGAGCACGTCTTCGAGCGCCGGGGTTTGGCCGTCGGCATGCAAGACGATGCGATCGAGGTTGAGCACATGGAGACGCGGGAGCTCCGAGAGGATTGGTAGCAAGGTCGTGACGGCGTCGATGGACGAGGCATCGGCGATGGCGTGCCAAGGTGGACTCGACCACGTGAGGTCGGTGATCGGGAGCGACGCGAGGCCTTTAAACCACGCAGGAAGCGGCATGGACACGTCAGTGGCGCGGGGAAAGCAACCCATGCGGAGCGTGCGGCGCGGCATGGCGTGGAGGACCCGCGTGATCCAACGCAAGTCGTACACGCCTGCGATAAACACCGCGTCGAAGAGATGGACGATCGCCGAGTATTTGTCCAGTTGGGACGCATCTGTGACGTGTAGGCAGACGGGTGGCCACCAGTCGGCGCGGGTCGTGGTCGCCGTTGACATGGTCGCGAGGTCCCAAAAATATTGGAGCGAACCGAGTTGCGCTTTCGAGCCTTGAATTGCTTCGAGGTAGTTGAAGAACGACGTGGTGTCAGGCAGATAAAACCCAACGAGCGAGAGGACGTCTGGTGGCAAAGCCCTCACGGCCAAATCAACTGTCTTCTTGGCGGCGCGGGTGGCATCGTCGATCCGTCGCGTGCGCTTCATTTGTCTCAATGGAAAATGGGGCTCAAAATAGAGTTGAGCTCGAGTCCACCCACATAGAGTGCGAGCGTACATGTCGGTTATTTCGAGTTTGTCAAGCAATGGAAAATGTCAGTGCTGAAGAGAGTAAGAACGAACGAGTGTCCAATATGATGCGAGCACAAAGAAACTAGCGGGCCGGACGTATGTATTTGAACTAATGCGCACCGAGAAAGTTCCGCTGGATGTTGTGACCATTCACGGACGACATGAATCAATTGACATTGTTGTGGCATAGGACGCAACGACGAAAGCCTGATGATTAGTTCGCGTGAACGAATCCACACCGAGAATAATTCGCTGGCTGTTGTGACCTTTCACGTGACGACAGCAATCTAGTGACACAAACATGCACACGGACGGATGTATGCATGCCGATTATGTTCTCGTGGAGGAATGTGCACCGATGGTGATTCGATTGTTTGCGTGACTTTTCACGTGGTGATGACAATTCATTGCCATTGTCAAAGATGGTAATATTCGAATATAATTTCATTGGCTGCTTTGCTGGTTCAACAACGCCCGTGGGACTTTTCACCTTGTTCTTTCGTCGCGTCGCATGTCGAAGGGCGGTCTCTGGTCTCTGGCTGCAGGGGTCGGATAACGTCCCCCGCATTTTTTACTCGGCAAAAACTGCGCCCGAATCCGACTTGCCGTCCCAATGCTTTGACGGCGCCAACCCGCCGTTGATTGTAGTTGTCAATTGGCCAAAGCAGTCCAATCCCTTCGAAGTGTATGCCGACACGGAAGATGCGAGGCCGTTGGCGTCTGAGTGGTCTGGACGTAGCGAAGCTCAGGAACCCCAACGAAAGTGTGCTGCCTCCTTCAACGATAAAATGCCGACTCCACTTCTCCCCTGCCACTGCACCGTTGCACCATGGAAGGCCTCAAGACTGATAGCCACTCGAAAGGCGCCGCACGTCGAAGTCTGCTGCGAATACCCCGTCGCCACCGTCGCTCGTTTTCGCCTCCTGACTACCTTTTTGACGACCTTGTCTACGCCGCGGATTCCGACGGCTCTTGGTCTGCCCATGCTTGATCGATTCTGACTCTGGTACTTGGACGAGGACGTTTGGCGAGGCCATCGAACCAGTGCGACGTCGACGGCTGGAGACGCCCTGTCGCAACTCGTCACATCGAGGTCAAACTGCGATTGTTTGGTATGCTCAAACAAATTTGGACGGATTGTATCGTATAAAGGACCGATCCTTCTCGGATTTGGCCCGCTCTGTAGCATGTACCCCGCCTCGCCTCCCTGGCGCAAGCAGTTATCAAGTTGAGTTCCCCTGGATTCGTCGACGTTTCAATTTGATCTTTGAATGCTGGCGGTGGATCTCCCGTCGACATCGTAGACGCTCGACATATTCCATCTGTTGACACGTGGAGGCAGGCTTCGTCCCTTGGAATGGCTGGAGGTATTTGAAGTTGAAAGAGAGGGTGTAGCATGGGATGTGGTCGTCAGTGGTCGTGGCATAATACATCCTATTATTCAAATGCAACGTGTTTTGCACTCCAGTGCCACGTGAGACTGCGACGTCAGTTGCCATGTGTTCAACGACATTGGACGCGCGATGGGCTTGTCGGCTAGGGTTCGTCACGATTTGACTTGGCTCACTCTCGTCGTGGCGTCTTGTTGAACCAGTCGTGGCACATGTCGTGGCCAAACGTGACTTCGATCGCGCTGTGGTCGTTCGTTCGTATCCATGCGCCCAATGCGGCTTCGTCGATCGGGTTGCCCTCACCAAAGTGCACGTGGCTCGTCGGCCGCGCCACCGCCATGGCGTCCACGAGCTCCTTCGCACCGTCGACCGTGAGAGCATTGTCACTGAGCCACAATTTGATCAAATGGGTCGATGGCCGCATGGCTGCCGCGAGGACCCGCGCGCCTGCATCCGAGACGCCGTTGCCGCCTACGTCCAGCACAGCGAGACGCGGGAGGACCGGCGCGAGGACTGCGCAGATCGCGTCGCCGTCATGCTGGTGGTATCGACCACGTTTCCGGATGCGTTGGAGGTCGAGGGTGGCGATCTTGGTCTCGGGGAGGACCTTGGCGAGCGCGCGGACGCCGTCCAGTCCAAACCAATTCCCGCCGACGCGTAGGCTCGTCACAGCCGAATGCCGCAAGCCGCGACAGAGCAAATTCATTTCGGCCACGTAAATGTCGCATTCCAAGAGGTCGAGCGTCGAGAGCGTGAGTGGTTGCGGTGCAAAGGTCAGAGGCAAGTCTTGGAGCAAGCCGGGGCAGTTGGGCGCGAC
The DNA here is from genome assembly GCA_009835185.1 of Aphanomyces stellatus. Lineage (NCBI taxonomy): Eukaryota > Oomycota > Saprolegniomycetes > Saprolegniales > Verrucalvaceae > Aphanomyces > Aphanomyces stellatus. Next base: position 40,589 of record VJMH01007223.1, read on the forward strand.
GAGCGACTGGAGCGTCGGGTGGCCAAAGACCGCGAGCTGGAACTCTACCTTTTCGTCGCCGTCGTTGGCGCAGTCCCAGCCCGCGAGGGTCAAGCTCGTGGCGGCGTTTCGGTCGAGCCACGTGGTCAGCGCGGTCCAATGGTGCGGCTGGGCGACGGGGATCGAGTACCCGTCGGCGTCGTCGTCGATGTCGTCGTCGAGTTCGAGTGCGCCCAGACTGAGGGCCGTCACGTTGGATTGCGCCACGTACGCGAGGAGCGCATCGAGTGGTGCTACGTCATCATAGGCGGAAGACGGCAAGATGGCGTGGTCGAGGTTCAAGGCAACCAATCGAGGCAGGTGTGGCAAGAGGTCCACGAGACACTCAAAGCCGTCGGGGCACTGTTCGTCGTGGCGGTCAAAAGTCCACGTGAGGTCTGTGATGGGTAGCTGGGACAACGTGCGGTACCAACCGTGCAAAGGCACGGGAAAGTCCTCGGATGGAAAGTTGCTCATGTGGAGCGCCGTGATGCCGGCCGACGATGCTAGACACTTTTGGATCCAGGCGACGTCGTAGATGCCACAGACATGCAAGCGACCAAAGTACGGCGCGATGGCTTCAAATGTGTCAAGCTGGGACGTGTCGACGACGTCAAGACACACAGGGGGCCACAGCTCCGAGTCGTACAACGTGCCAGAGGCAACCAAGTCCAAAAAGAGCTCGAGGGTGCCGAGGGCAGCAGTGCCTTGGAACGCTTGGAGAAAGTGGAAGAAGGTGGTCGTGTCTCCGAGGAAGAGCGCGATGCGCGGCACCACGTCCGGTGGAATCGTCCATGCGGCACCGAGACTGCAGGGACAACCGCCGCCGCCGGCGTCGACCCGAGCACTTTTGTTCCGTCGAGTCATCAAGGAGACTTTGTTTCTGCAGCCTTCTGATTGGCTGGGCATTTGACTGGCGATCTTGGGAGGACACATTTGAATTTGGTGCATCTCCGTCAAAGATACGTTTAAATGGTGGTGTACACGTTAAACAATTTGATTGGACCAAATGCCCACTGAAATCACCCGCCGCCAACGTCAAATCTCGCGCTTGGCGCTGGAATGGCGCCCTGTGATGGAAATGAAGATGACGTGGCGCCTTCACACGTCTTCTCGTGAATGTATCCTTGGTCAAGACATCCTCGCACACGTTAGCCACACGAATCCTTTCCGCCGCCCTCCTGTCAAGAGGAGATTAAATGCGACTGCAGTCGTCTGCACAGCTTGCTTGTCTATGCACGAGTATCGACTTCGTATGACGACAGCTGAGCCCTCATTGTGGATCACGACGTGGCTTTCTCAACCGCACACGCGTGGACGAAGACGGGACTTATGGGCAAGAAGGCGCTGGCCAAGAAGGGAATCCATGCCCCCATCCCGCCTTTGAGACAGGAGACATATTACCGTTGAGTCGGACCGTCAACTGGTTTTTTGTTTCGTGGTGCTTGAAGCAAGGATGTCCTTGGGAGGACGCGGGTGCCCCGTCGCCGCCGTTTCTTCGTCGAGAAGCTGTTCCGAAGATCGCGTGGAGAGATACTCTCCTCACTCTCCACTTGATATTTGTATGTTGCTCTGTGAGGAGAGTGTTGAACTGCCCGTTCGAAAATCGATTTTTTATGTTTCGATGCTTTTGACTTGGTGTTTGAATGGTAGATTTAATTGCACGGTGGAAGAAGCATCGGACAGTTACATCTCCCAACAGCATTTTTCAAGCAGGATATATTCGCGTGGTGGATGGAGCTGCCGTGTATGGAAAACCAAGACGACCCTGCGGTGGCGGCACCGCCATCGCTGCATGTTCTCCTCAAGCAAGAGCCCGCGCCACAGGTCGACAGCGAGCCCATGGACCAGCTCTCCACGGACGAGTCGGACGACAACCAGGAAGATGGCGAGACGAAGTGGGGCGAGAAAGACCGCGAACTTCAATTCCTCCGCCGTCAAGTGCAAGATCTCCAGGGTGCCCTGAAAGCGCGGGACATGGAGCTCTTCACGTTGCGCGAGCGGTACGAGCTCCTCTTGGTCGCTGTCGAGCAGCAAGACGAAGCGATTGCAGCGATCTACGCCACGACGGGGACGTCGAGCGCGTCCGAGGCCCAGTTGCTGCAGTACTCGGCCTTGCGGGAATCGACGATGGCTGCCGACGAGGCACGCACGATGCCGTGCATCAAACGCACGGCCAAAGAGATGCTCAAGAACCACCTCGACTCGATGGGCTTTGATTCGTCCTGCGTCGGGACCGTCCTCGACTCTCTCCAAGACAAGGACGATGCCAAGGACACCACCGACGACGACACCGCCTCCCCACCCACATCGAGGAACGAACTGGCCATCCTCAATACAGCGCTGGACAAGCTGGTGTGCCCCGAGCCTGCTCCAACCGAGGTCATGCCCGAGTACGCCAATGCGTCGACATTCCTCGCGCGGCGGCCGTCGCGGCGATCTGGTCGACGGCTGAGTGTGAGCGACTTTGGCTTGCTGGAGACGATCGATGCGACAAGCGACCCAGAGAGTGGCGGCACGGCGGCCGCGCTAGCTGTGGGGTCGACGACGACCGCGCGGCGCATGTCGGATCCGCTGTTTGCCGGCTTGGACGTCCAGGGGGACGATGCGACTGACGCGGCGGTGCTGCAAGGGAAGCTCAAAAAGGTACTGTCATTGATAGCAGCGCAGGTTTTACCACCTGTGTCAGGACTGGAACGACGAACAGCTCGAGGAACTCACGTACTCGGAATTCCTCGAACGGCTCAGCCTCCCTGGCTCAAAAGACATTGTGCACGCGATTCGCCGGTTTGTGGGCTCGGTTTTGGGTCCCCGCGGTGACGGCTGGTACGTCACCCCACACGTCCACATGTCGATGGATGTGCTGCTAGTCCACCGACGTCATCGCATTTTGTCGACTACATTTTCTACGGCCACGAGTCGTTCCAGGCGCGCGCCGAGGCGTTCTTCCGCTCCATGGACGAGACGCTCGCGGGCCATCCGTCGTGGCGCCACGCGCCCGAGAGCACGCTCAAGAAGGCCCGCGACGGTATTGAAAAGTACGTGATGGAAAAACTGGCCGACGTGCCGCTGGCGCAGCTGTCGTCGAGCGTTGAGTGGCAGGCCGAGGACGCCAAGTTGATGCGTCGCATGCAGCTGCTCTCGACCTTTGTCACGCCCGACATGCTTGACATCAAGCCCAGCATGCGCAACGAAGTCGTGTGGTCGATCGCGCAGGACGAGTTGCGTCGCATCAACCACTTTCGCGCGCCCGGCGACAAGATCAACTGCATCGTCCGCTGCTGCAGCATCGTCTTTAGCGTGCTCAACCTCGCGCGTGGCGACTCGACCAATCGACCTGGTGCGTGACGACGCGAGCAGCGCTTTGGTGGCTCACGTGACGAGTAGGGGCCGACGACTTTTTGCCCGTGTTTATTTATTTGGTGCTCCACTCCCACGTACCGGGCCTCTACTCCAACTCGGAATACATTGCAGCGTACCGCAACCCGGCGGATCTCATGTCCAAGTACGACCCTACCCCTCGATACCATTTACGAAGTGTGTGGTGGCGGTATAGAGCAGGGTACTGCTTTGTGAATTTGCGCAGCGCGATCGAGTTTATCACGGTCTTGGATGCGTCGATGTTGTCCATCGAGCCCGAAGATTTTGACAGGTCAATCACAGCTGCCGTCGTCGTTGTTGTCTCATATGATTGCAGGCACATGGCGGCTGCCGAAGCAGCCTTCCCCGACCGTCCCGCCAGCGAGACAAAAGATATGGATGGGAGCTTTGAATAAAAACGTCCGTGCTGTTGCTCTTTACACGACCTAGTCCTACCACCTGCTACTACAATCTGACGATGGTCCGATTTGGACGCCCTTAATAATTGGCATGCGTGGGCGTCTTGTCGGGCGACGTTGCCGCCGGCTTGGTGGCGTTCTTGGCGCGGACCGAGTACCAAAACCAGCCTGATGTGAGCATCATGGTGATGGCGAGGGCAAAGATGATGTAGATGATGGCGGCAGCGCCAAACCCAGAGCCAGAGTAGTCGCCCATGAAGAACCCCATGAGGACGGGGATGAACGCTTCGCCGCAAAAGCAGCCAAAGACGAGGAGCGAGCTGACGCGGGCGAGGAGATCGGGGTTCACGACATTCGTTAGGCCTTGGACCGTGCCCGTAAAGATCGGGGAGAGCACGATGGCAAAGAGCACAAGGTGGCACGTCATGGCAGCGATCACGTAGTTTTCGCCAAAGGCGTGCTGGCCAAAGATGACAGCGGCCATGGACGCGACACAGAGAACGGTGAGCGCAAAGAGCCAGCCGAGCGAGTGCATCTTTTCAAAGAAGCAGCTCGTAAAGGCCGAGTACGAGAGCGCGAGGGCAAGCCAAAAACCACACATGATGGCGCAGCTGATCGAATGGAGGTTCTCGCCATACGAGAGCGGCATGACGATTTCGAGGTACTGGAAGAGGAAGGCGGCGAGGCCCATTTGGACGCCATAGTAGAGTGTCGTGATGATCATGGCCAAGAGCACGATAAAGTTGGCCTCGGGGTCGTACGAGTCGGGGTTCAACTTGGCCGAGCCAAGGTCGTGCTTGACGTGCAAAAAGACGCTGCCGCTCACGGGACTCGGGAGGACGGGCGGCACCGAGTTCAGGTCGTCTTCGAGGCCGAGCAACGACGACGACTCTTCTTCGCCAGACGGCCGCGGGCATTCGGTGAAGTAAATCATAAACGCGGCAAAGAGCGTGAGCGAGCCGACCATGATGAAGAGGTATTCGAGTTCGAGTTTACACTGACGCACGACGACCGCCAAGATCGGGCCCTAGAGACAAAAGGGTTAGCGGCGCAAGGCCACGAGCGTCGTACGAGCACAGTGCCGCAAGCAAACGCGCCGTTGAGGGAGTTCACGACGCGGCGAGTCATGCCTTCGTTCTTCCACACCGTCCACGCCGCGCATTTGTTGATCGTGACGTTCGCCAAGGCAACCAGACACCCCTTCACGAAAAAGAAGGCCGACGTCCAGTCCGAGCCGCCGGCTTGGTTGACCCACGGTAAGGCAACGTACCACGCCGTGAGGAGGAGGGACACCGTGCCCAACATGATGTGCAGCCCTGTGCGCCCCAGCATCGAGTGCAAGCACGCATGGATAAGCACCTCCGAGAAGAAGCCCGCCGTGAGGATCGCGCCGAGGCCGTGGTAGGCAAATGCAGGGTTGTATTGCGAGACAGCGTTTCCGGGAGACGACATTTCCTGCAGCGCGGGCCCGAGGACGCCGAGAAACGCCCCTTGGGAGAGATAGATGCACCAGTAACCAATCATCTGCGCCTTCCATCGGAACGACGCGACGGCCTTGAGCGACTGAATCATCTTCGCGGCGACGACGGGCGGCGGTGTAGAGAGACGACTGACTTCGCTGACTGTGAATCGTTCTCGCAAGCGTGTGGGTGGGTTTTTCAGTATCCGGATGAGACGTGCACGCATCTATCCAGTTCGAAAACACTATTTTCCACCAATCCAAGTGCCTTATAGCCAATTAGACACATCTATTTGGCGTGTCCTCAACACAAACCATGCAACATTTTATCCAATGAATATCCCCTCACACGTATTTTTAGCCAATAAAATGACACCTATCACCTTCACCAAATTCCAACGACCATGTCCGGATAAAATGCAACCCCTCGATGGAGTGTCAAGAGGAATCGACCGTTGTTGGCGCCACTCACTGGTGACGAAGGACATGTATATGTACGAATTATCTACCCTCGGCCTGTGATCTTATCCTTGACGTAGACGCCGCAGTGCCACAAGAACACGGGCGGGAGGACCGCCAAGACAACACCCGCGCCCACAACGACGGCGCCAGCCGCGACGCCGGCAAAGACGGTCTTTGTGACGACGCGGACGGGTGCCGTGCGGCCAAAGTACTTGTGTTTGGACTTGATGTAGGCCAGTGGGAGACACTTGACCTTGTTGTGGGAGGCCCAATCCTGGTGGCAATACCAGCAAAACTCAAACGAGCAGCGCGTGCACGTCATGTGCTTGCACCCGCCGTTCTTTTCGATCGCCCACGTGCAGTTGGGGCACGTTTGCACGTGATTGTTCCGGCACCACGAGCGGTAGTTGCGATCACCGCATGCGGGAAACGGGTGGTAGTCTTGCCCGCAGTTGAAGCACGATTCCTTCTCGCAAGCGCCGCAAAAGACGCGCCGCGGCGGCGGAGACTTGGACGACGTCGTCGGAAGCACATGCCCGCAGTCCGGCCGGGGGCAATACCGCGCGCCCTGCAAGACTTGCTGTTGCAGTTCGATGAAGTCGAGGTACTTTTGAAACGTCGCGTCCGCCATGTTGTTGCGCAGCGTTCTCTTCGTGAGGGGGAGGCGGCACGCACCAGGACACACGAGTTGATTCGTTCGCACTTCACCGTTCATGACCTTGTGACGAATGTATTCGCGGAAGCACGGGTAGCAGTACACGGCGGGACAGGCGGCGCACCGACCGACGTCTTCTTCGTAGAGGTCAATGTCGACGGTCGGGCGGTTCTCTTCCATCGTTGCCCTGTGCTTCTCGACGCTTCGAACAATGTCCGTCGTCGATTCCAGGCAGATCATACAATGCTCGACGGGCACGGTGGCAATGACGATGCTGCTATCGCTGGACGATGAAGACGCTTCGACGTCATTGAGCAAGATGATGTCCGAGAAGCTTGCTTCCAGCACCGCCTGTCGGTCCCGCCGAAAGCGCTCAGCCAGGGATACCATTCTTACTCGGGCAGAACGGCGAAAGATGTTTTGAACGCTCGCCGTCTTCGAGTCCCGAGCAAGCGATTTTTCGAACAAGAGAAGAAAGATCATTTGAGGTTTCATCCGGATATTAAGTGACTTTATAAGGCAAATTACGAGGATGAGCAAGGGAATAAATCTCGACAGGTGCTGGTGACAGACAGCATCGAGATTGTAGTCGCATCGCGCATCGCATAAGCATGTCGATGGTACCGTCCATGCCTAAAACCTGGGATATATTGCCATGGCCGATTGAAATCCATCGCTCTTCCTGCGGCTTCGAAGAACTGGACTCTGTCGGCAGAAAACAGAATTCGCTGCGTTTGACAGGCCAAGAGGCAATATAATTACCATAAAAAGTACACGATTTCGAATGTGAGGGGCGAAATATCATATTTCGGATAAAATGGGTTCCTCTCCAACATTATTGTGGAATGCATGCGGCACGTCCAATATTCATTGTAAACCGAGCCAGCGGTGGCGTGGCGCACTGTCGCCGTCTCGTCCTCGTCCGAGTAGACCCGCGAGAAGCGTGACGACCTGCTCGTTCCTTCGTCTTGTCTGCGCAAAGCATTTGGGCCGTTGTAGTTTCCACCCACGTGAGGCCAGTCATGACAGGTGCGATCGAAGCGGCGACAGGTCACCAACTTGACCTTCTGCGCTCGCCTTCCACTGCACACCAGCCTTTCTCCTCCATTTCCACTTGGCAGCGCTACGAAAGATGCCATTTGTGGACAGATAGCCCTCGCAACTTCAAGTGGGGGTGACCTTGCGTGCCGGCGAGCTACGATTGATTTGAAGTAGACATCATGTCTGCGCAGTTGATTTCGAAAGCATGGTTCCTAGAGCTGCTACCTTTTACGACACCTTGAAAGTGTATCTCACTCTTGGAGCAAGAGGCTTTGTTGCAAGACCAAGCGTTGTGACTAGTAATTGTGTCAAGACCATGACCAGTCCAACGTCTCGTCGGGTCGTATATTTTCTTCAATATCGGGGGAATTGGCGCCTCTGTTCATTGTGCTTGCAAGTCCACGATGAAGTGCTCAGCACTGGAGGACCCAAACACACGGTGGTTGCTGGCATCTCGCCATGGCTGCTGGACATGCAACAGGAAGGGGTAAGGATGGGGTGGCAATCTGCTGCTTCATGATCGATTGGCTGAAATAGAGTGTTGGGCATTACATGGATGCGCAACTCGAGCAATGTAGAACATCTACTTGCAGTCGTGGAAAGCAGTGAAGGCGAGAATGCGCCGAACTCGAGGTTGAACACTCGAACATGCTGTTGAACGCTGAGTACATTTTGATTGGCTGAAATTCCTATAAACACACAGGCATGAGATGCACTTGAAGTGTGTGAGGATGTCGAGTGCGCGGCCGATGTGGCGATCGTCTCGACCTTCTTCGAGCTCTCAAATGTCCAGCATCTTGTCGCCGACCGCGGCTGGGCGTGTGGCAAGTACATAGCACACAGATCCTAGAGAACGTGGGTTGACATATCCTTCCTGTGTGGACAGATCCCAAATGAGTCAACACCTCACTGGTGTAAGTCGCTCACGAGACTCTACGTGAAATGTAGCAACGCGGAGGTTGTCACCCTCAGAGCCACGACCGCAGACAAACAGGCCTGTCGTGGGTACAACATGGGGAATGGACGTCGATACGAGATGTGATCTAGTGCCGCGACAAGAAAGCAAAGTGTAGATTTGGGGGGACGTCAATCTTGGTTTCGATTGTATCGATGAGGGGATTATCGGGTATTGCCCTGAGTGGCAGCGTACCAAGGCCATTGCGGAGGTGGTGGGCAATAGCCCCTCCATGCGCATTCACTGTTATCACTGTGGAGTTGACCATTCCTAGAAACAACAATGTTGACACGTGAGGCTTTGTTACACGCATCCAGGAGTGTCAATGCGGGTGGCAGACTGGGGTTTCAGAAGTAAGTTTCAGGCATCCGCGGTTGGCACGTTGCGTTCCAAAGGGAAGGGGGCAACGCAAGAACGAGTACCATAATGAGCCAGTGTGCTTGCAGTGTCATGCCGCATCGACTCAAAAAGTATGACCAGCCACCAGAGACATCGTATGAAGCTTGGACTCGAACACTGTCAGAAATACCGTGTACATTGAGGCGAGACGACGGGCTCGCGCATGGCGAACAAAAAAAGTATGTACTGAGTACAGCATGTGCATATCCCTCGCTCGAGTTTGGCATGGTACGGTATCTTTGCGGCTTGCTGGGGAGATGTTAGTCAACAAGGCGAGACATAAGACTTGGACGGCGAAAGCGCAGTGCGACATGGCATTGGCGTTTCAAGAAGACCATTGATTGTGTGGCACTGCGCCCCTTCGGCTAAAATCTGCGAGGACGATGTGCACGACGCACGCCAGGCACCCGAGGCATTCTAGCATTGGAAGTAGGTCCAAGGTCACTTGTCACTTCCAAGGTTGCGCCTTGTGCATCAGAATGCGCACGAACCCACTCGCGCCTCCTGCTGGTATGCCCCTTACAGTACCAGTAAACCTACAATGTTCCTCGTATATAATACGCAGAGTACTCTGTAGTTGGTGGCAGTCGCGCGACTCGTGGTGTGTGCCCTTTTCGACCTCGATCAAACTTGCAAGCGCTTCAGAGTCCAAAAAACAAGAGGTTCTCGAAAGGGAAATCATACTCCGCGCGTCGTCAGATCATGTTGAAGACGCAACTTGGGATGTGCGTGGACGATTGACATGTGTCAAGCCAATGGAGTCGTGCGATGTCCGTCGTTGGAGTCTTTTCAATTTGAGACACATTTGAATTCTGTCAAAGGCCCGATTCGCTTGCCCACCCCACTCGCAGCAGTTCGCTCAGTGGCGAATTGCTCATTTGCCGACACGAAGAGAGTGATGGTTTCTGGACGCCCTCACCAACGACAGGCAGAGCGGCGAATTGTATTGTGAATGCCTTGCAATGAGCGAAAGGTATTTTGCAGATTGATCTCTAAATGGTATCTGATAATTTATCATCAGCTCGATTGGACTGACTATTCCGAGTAGCTCCATCGTCGGTTCGTGAGAGAATGGCTCACAACATTTGCTACGAGCTTCGCTTCGTGATGTGCACGAGTGGCTGACACGACATGAATGGCAGACGCTGTGTGGACGCGCTCTTGACAGTTTTTAACGAGATTCAAAAAGAACGTCGAGAATTCTTTTAGTAGTATTTCACTTACTAATAGTAAGTACTACGTCGTACACCTGTCAACGTGCTGTTTGAATCCCATTCACAAAATCCATTGGGGTAGGGTATTTGAAATGAATTTAGTATGCATCAATACAACTTGTATAATAAACAAAATTTTGAGCATACTTTAAACCAATTAAAATAGTTTAGTTAAGGTGAAAAGAGCGAAGTACGTAGTTCAAGTGGATGAGTGAGAACCTCACGATTAATTGTCGCTTCAACGTGTGGACGAAATCGCAGTGGCAAGATGGGTTTTCCCAATGTATACGCAGTTTCTCGCGGGATGGCCAAACTCCTTGAGAGAACACCAACATGTTCCAGCAGTAGATGCTGCCTGTGTGCCTGGCCTTGAAGACCAGAAATACGCCCCCCCCGCTCTGGATCTGGCCGAAAGGCCATAACGGTACCGTACAGTACGGTACAGTGGGGGGAATTTACAGCGCGATCGTGCCCACTGTTCCGGATTTTTGCTTGTGCAGTGTTGCAGGACCCCATGGGGACATCTCTTGCCATCTCGCGTGGGTTGAACATGTAAAGCCGTGGTCGAGCTGCAGCTGCAAGGGATGGTCGATCGGAAGCACACTGAGTTATGGCGTGGGTAATTGTCACAAGAGCGCATTCTTTGTGAAATCGACACCCGTGATACATGCCACACAACAGAGTTGAGAACACAAAGGGACTTGTACATACGACAGGACGATCGGGGAGGTTCGTGATGTGGCGAGGTACCTACGCTTCAAAAAGTACACACATTTTTGTTCACTGGGCAGAAGGCCAGTCGAAAGGCCAACGTACGCCAGAGGGAGAGTGGTCCAGAGTTCAAAATCAAACTGCCAACAGAACTTTCGGATCAGCCGCAGCGTGGATGGATCTTGCCAATCGGGAAAGCCATAGACACACGTTATCGAAATTATATTCTTCAACCTGCGCCCAGCAGAACGCAACAGCATACAAACCCCAAGATATTTCGCATAGACAAGGAAATCCTAGCAATTCGTGAGCCTCAAGCAAAAGCTGTGTCGACCGATTGAATGAATGCCAACGCCGCGAGGGATTGGCGTTTTCTACCCAACTTTCGTAGGTTCCCAAATAACACTATGTATTTCCCTCTCCTTGTACCAGTGCTTTTGCGCTATCGCAAAGCTAGCCTGCGGAAACCCATTGTACATGTGGTCGTGATATATGATATCCTGTGAGGACAAGTCGTGATCGCCGTCGCCAGACGAGAGCTCCTCTGGGAGACTCAGACATGTCGCAACCTGATACCTCCAGAAAGTCTGGGGTCGGTAAGAGGGGGGCCCTTATGTCCAGTATACAAATAGTCTGTTCAGGTGGATTAGTAGGGTGGGGGGACCCCCCGTGCCCTTCTATGTTGAAGTGGCCGCGTGGGTTTACTACGTAGAATCCCACTACACCTCGGTAGAGTGGGACTGGATTCTGTCGCCATTTCCAACGCAGCTGCGTTTGGCACAGCAAGATCCCGAAATGCAGCTTTTTGTCCAGGCTTGGCCGAGGAGAAGCTCAAGGAACGTGAGGTCGTCTACCAAACGCCCGGGGGGCGAAAAGAATTCCATGGAATGCAATTTAGTGGGCGATAAGGGGACTGCATAGGGTAAAACAATCCATGGACATTTTGTGGGACGATGGCAGGGTTTGAAAAGTACAAAAAGGCGTCAGTGCGTCGACGGGCTTTGACTGCCTGCGGTGCAAAATGTGGAGATTGAACCTGATCCTCAAACTTTTCGATCAAGGTTGGAAGATGAAATTTAGGAAGAAGCAAGCTTCTACCTCACGTTGAAGATGAAGTGCACGATTTCTCGGGAAAGCAATAATCTCACTCAGATGAGAGAGAGCGAGACGAAGGCAGCAGCATCCGGCACGATTGTGACGACTGTGAAAGACGACAACACGAGTCGGCAAGCATCGCCACATCTCTACCTCCTCCTTTCTGGGGATTTGGAATGCGATCACGCAACGCCTGGATGTAGCAATCTCGAGTTGAATTCTCAGCAATTGACATCTGCAGGTCGACTGCCGTGCATGGTGCGTGGGGCGATAATGCTACCCATGGATTCCGGTTTGGGGCGACTGTGAGTCCTCAACATGGGTTGGCAGCACCAAGACCAGCATTTTTTGCCCAGATGGTCCATTTGTACTATTTTATTGAGCGAATTCTATGTTTCTATTCAACCTCTTTATTTCATCTATTTATTTGTATGTATATGGGTGTCGTTTTTGTGTTTCCGATGGGTTAACTAATAATAATATGGTTTGAAATAGAAACGCAGTGCCACTGTCATGGCATTCTCCGTTGTGGAACGCAGACCAGTATCCAAAGTCCCAGCAGAATATTAATAATCGATTTGTCTTATAGACTCTAAATTTTACTATGAGTTGCCTAAATCTTATTATATTGAGCCAAATAGCAAGTAAAAAAGTACGCGGCTGTAGCTTCTTCGGCCTTGGCGTTTGCCAGCTGCTGGCTCTGTAACCTCTGCTTTGCCACCTCCATGCGCCACCGCAACTCGTCATTTTACAAATCTCTGCGGCACCCGCGCATCAACGCGACCGCGTTGGCAACATGTCCTCAACCCATCACATTGTCTCCGTCCCGGAGTATGACGCTCTAGTTCACATCAAGTCGTCTAATAACTCGCGTCCTGAATCCCCTCTCGATGATTCAACGCCGCAACCCATGAAGAAGACATCGATCATGCAGGCAACCATGGGCGCAATCAACGTGGTTATTATCACGCCAGAAGCATTTGAAGAGCCCAAAAAGACTTTGTCTTCCATTGACGCCTTGGTCCCGCCTACCGATAAGACGTCCTCGCGCGAGTGCGCCATTTGCTTTGAAACATCCCATGCCAAAAGTCTCTGCGAAAGCACGTCCTGCAGTTCGTTCTTTTGCGACAGCTGCATCCAAATGTACCTCCAGATCAAGATCCAAGACGGCCAAGTGCGTCGCATCCGTTGCCCTGGTCTCGAGTGCACTGCGATCCTTTCGTCCCATCACATTCACGGCTATGTCACTGCCGATCACTTTCAGCGCTACCTCGCGCTCAAGGAGAACCTTCGTTCCGGTCGTGTCTGCCCTCCCTGCGGCCAGCCCGTCACCTCCACAGGCCGCAAGATCAGTTGCAACGCATGCGAGTCGACGACCTGCGGTGACTGCGGCGAGCCGTACCACTTGTTTGGGTGCAAGGACACGACGTACAAGACGTGGCGCCAACAGACAGAGGCGGACGTGCGCTCGTGTCCCAACTGCCACGTCGACATTGAAAAGCAAGGCGGGTGCACCCACATGGCGTGCACGCACTGCGAGTTTGAGTTCTGCTGGCTCTGCCGTGTCTCGTGGGAGCACCACACCGAAGTTATGTGCAAACCCCGCGCTTTCCTCGAGTCCGAGTCGACGTCCCTTGGCCCGAACGCGCCGATCCGCGCTGTGACCAAGTCCATGGTCGTCGTGGCCGCCACGGGTGTCGCCGCCGTCGGCGTGGGTCTTGCCGCCGCCATTGCGCCGCCCGTGTTGCTCTACAATGGTATGAAGAGCCTCTGGCACAAGCAAAAGCAAGCGAAAACGCTCAAGAAATTGGAAGCGTTGCGCGAAGCCCAAGCGAAATCAAAAGCGGCCATGGTCGCCGCCGCCCTCTCCGTCTCGTCGTCTTAAATGTTGTCCCAAGCAGTCGACTCAGTTGTCGACGCCCCCATCCCAGTGACAGACATTGGCATCTCGTCCGTGTACCATAGAGATGAAGCAAGTCACCGCCAAGCGTGTCGCCCCTATTTATGAACTCAATCCTATTTATCCTCCCATGGTTCAGTCTTGTGCGCCTTGAAACTTGGGGCGTGTATTCTCATGATCGAGATTCGGTGCTGGTCAACCAAGCAGTAGTAGGTACCTGTACTGTACTGCGGGAAGTATTGAGCCATTGGCATGCACTGTCGGTGGGATGATGCATGCGAGGCACACTTGCGCCAGGGTGCGATCACAAGTGACGTTGCTCGGAACCAAGACAGCCCAAGAGTCGCGTGTCTGCGGTCGGCTCTGGCGTTGCGGCATTTTGCTCTCGAGCATTGCCTGCTAGTTCAAGGCAGCCACCACCATGTTCCAGCACACCGTGGGAGCGCGCACGATGTCTAAATACGCCGTCAATGAATATGTTGGTGTGCAACACGTGTAGACGAGGCGCCGCGAATCTGGCGGGGGCATAAATCTCCTCGATCGACCTCGACATCATATGCCACAAACTTACATGGATGCACGCAGGGGATTGCAAGTGTCGTGGGGTGGCGATGCCCTCCTTCGTCCTCCTCGTAATGTGAGTGTTGCGGGGGTGATGCCAGGCAGCCCCATGAGTTGAGAATCACTTTCGGGCCATGCGAAGAGTTGCTGATGGGTGGTGCAAGTGGGGTCCGTGGTCATAGTCGATCCTTCTGAGCCAGCCGGCTAGCACATGAGTGGCGAAGCACATTGAATCAATGGACTGACAGAGGCCAAGCTGGGAGCGTCGCATGCTCAGGTCCACAGAGGTGGCGTGAAATAGATCCACGCGGCGCAGTCGAACATATGAAGGAGGCTGACGAGGGGCTCGACGGAGTTTGGCCAATGGGTGCCTTTTTCCTGCTTTGAAACTTAACGAGGAGCGTCGTCCGTCGCGCCGTCAAGCACGTCTGGCGCGGACCAAATGTGAGGCTGGCGCGCGTCCACGCAAGCAACAATCGACAAAGGTCATTACCCCCATTCGATGCACGTCCATGCAGAATTTGATACCCTCTGCGAGCACAAAGTTGGAGGACGGCATTGAACCCTCAATGTGCGGCTCGCTGTCTCGGCATCGTGGAGGAGTAAGGACGCGGTGACGTTTGACAGGGAGGACCTGGGACAACGTGAGAGAACACCACGCATTGTGTGTGTGTGCAAGGAGAGATCGACGGAACGGTTCTGGACGAGGCAAACAAGTCAACTCGGTTTTTATCCATGTACGCTCAACACGCAGGTGTCGGTCGTCTACCTTTTCGTCTACAGCAGCACACGTCCCGAGAGATCAACGTGCGTGCATGTGTCTTTCACAGGGGGACGCATGTTTAAGCAACGGCCTTGAAAGCTTCTTGGGCCTTCTTGATCGAGTCGACGTCGATGCGGGCGCCGCGTTCGCCTTGGGTCCACTTCCACGCAGCAAAGTCGACTTCGCTGCGGGCGGCGATCTTGCTCTTCAAGGGTTCCTTGGTGGCAGCGCGGACAACAGCAGCACTCTTGTTCACGTATTGCAAGTACGACAAGCCAGCCGAGCGCCACAACGAGGTACCTTTAGCAACCATATTCACGAAGTCTGTTCAAAAAGTTAACTTGCGCCTCCACCACTCGCGACGAAGTCAGGTGTCAGTATGTATTTTCACAGTGAAAAACCTGTAAATAGATACCTTGTGAGAATGGAAAAAATCCTGTCTGCATATCCCCGTTGTGTAGTTGCAACAAAACCTGTAAGAATATATATCGTACTTTGACGAATGGTCAGACCTATTGGCCTGATTCTATGCCGTTGGAACACGAACTTTGTCGGTACTTGACAGTGAACTTAACTGAGTCCAAATTACTCGACGGTGATTGGACAATCCATTTCGAGCGTGTATGATGGTGGTTTTGACTGGTGACCAACCGAAAGATTGAAGTCCGCCGAGTTCCAAAGATGCTTGTGATCAAACCCTCAGCGGCGACCGCGGCGCTTGCTGTCGGCTTGGCCATCGTCACGGCCTCCATTGCCTACGTGGTGTGGAAGAGCAAACAGGAAGGAGCGTCGGATTCGGCCACGAAATCAACCAAGAAGGCGGATGGGTGTTGTGGCGGGAGCAGCAACGGCGCCGCGAAGACGGGCTGCTGCCAGACTGAACAGGCTGGTGACGAAGAGGAGGAAGAAGCTAAGCCTGTCTCGGTCCGCATCTTGTACGGCACGCACACGGGCACGGCCAAAGGTAACATTATGCATCGATGGACTTTGTGAACAAGAATGACACATAGGCTTTGCGTCCACGTTGGAGAAGAAGCTGTTTGCGCTCAACATTTCCGGGTACGCGTTCGAGCCTTCGGTGGTCGACATGAAGGACTACGATCAAGTACGAGACTGATGTGTCCACTTTCCTCATGGTCGTTTAGGACAACTTGGAGCATGAACAGGTTGTAATCTCCATCCTCTCAACGTGGACTGGCGGCGTCCCGCCCGAGTCGGCGCTCGTCTTCTACAACTGGCTGCAGGACATGGCGCAGGACTTCCGCGTCTCCCGCACGTGGCTCCAGCACGTCTCCGTAGCAGTCTACGGGCTCGGCAACTCGGAATACGACGAACACTACGCCAAGGCGTCCAAGTCGGTGAGCCAGTTCTTCAAGTCGCTTGGCGCGTCGCGGCTCTGCCCGCGTGGCGTTGGCGACGACAACCAGGACCAGACGGCGCAGTTTGACACGTGGAGCGACCACGTGATCGCGTCGCTGGTCGAGCAGTACGGTGCGTTGCAGCGTGGACGCCGCGCGCAGCCCGTGGCTGAGCCAGGCACGGACAAGCCCAAGGAGTGGAAGTCGCAAAAGGAATTCCGCCGCCAGAAGCGAAAGGAAAAGGCCGAGGCCGACGGCGAAACGGACGACGTCATGTGGACCGAGGAGGACCAGATGAACGAGATTGTCTTGGAAGATGACGACGATGACAAGCCCAAGCCCAAGGGCGACGGCGTCGTCGACGTCGAGGACTTGGGCGTTGTCATGAAAGAGTCCGAGGCGGCCGCGCTCGCGCGCGAGATGATCACGCCGTTGCAACGGAAAGCACTGACCAAGGAAGGGTACAAGATCATTGGCACGCACAGCGCGGTGAAATTGTGCCGCTGGACCAAGCATCAACTGCGCGGCCGTGGCGGGTGCTACAAGCATACGTTCTACGGCATCACGAGCTACCAGTGCATGGAGACGACGCCGTCGCTCGCGTGTGCCAACAAGTGCGTCTTTTGCTGGCGCCACCACAAGAACCCTGTCGGGCGCGAGTGGCGATGGAAGACGGACGACGCCAAGGAACTCGTAGAGGGCGCGATCTCGCGCCACCAGACCATGATCAAGGAGGTCAAGGGCCTCCCCGGGCTCATCCAAAGCCGATGGGAAGAGGCGTTCACGGTCCGCCACTGCGCGCTCAGCCTCGTGGGCGAGCCCATCATGTACCCGCACATCAACGAGTTTTGCCGCGAGTTGCACGCGCGCCAAATCAGTTCGTTCTTGGTCACGAACGCGCAGTTTCCCGAAAAGATTGCCGCGCTCGAGCCCATCACGCAGCTCTACGTGAGCGTGGACGCCGCGACCAAGGATTCGCTCAAGGCGATCGACCGACCGCTCTTCAAGGACTTTTGGGAGCGCTTCCTCAGCTGCCTCCAACAGCTCAAGCAAAAGGGCCAGCGCACCGTCTACCGCATGACGTTGGTCAAGGAACACAACATGAAGGAGATCGACAACTACGTCGAGCTGATCCAGATTGGCATGCCCGACTTGATTGAAATCAAGGCCGTCACGTACTGCGGCAAAAGCGACGCGTCGGACTTGACCATGAAGAACGTGCCGTACCACCAGGAAGTGCGCGACTTTTGCGAGCTCTTGTGCAGCAAACTCGGGGGACACTATGGCTTGGCGACCGAACACGCGCATTCCAACTGCGTCCTCTTGGCCAAGACGACGTTCAAGATTGACGGTCACTGGCACACGTGGATCGATTACGACAAGTTTCATGAGCTCATTCAACGGTACATGGAGAGAGTGTCTATCTGAGTCTGAGTCTGAGTCTAGATACTACGCCGACGGGACGCCGTTTACAACCATGGATTACATTGCCCCGACGCCGGCGTGGGCTGTCTACAACGCCCCCGAAGCTGGCTTTGACCCGATTGAAACTCGCTTCCGACGCACCAAGGAAGGCAAAGTCGTCGAAATCGAGTACACGGCCACCGACTCGGGCTGCGGCTAAACACATGGCACGTGTCTCTCGCCCATCTCTTGACGGAAACAATAACAATGGATTTTGTGTACTGAGTCATGATATGTGGGTATGGTGTGACAAGGAAGATCGGTGCAACTTGCGAGAGCTCCTCCCTGTTTGCGATGGAATTTAGGCGAAGGGCCAAGTTCCCAGCTCGTCGACGGCGGTGTGTCAGCACGTGACGCCGTCGTGCTGTCGACGTCGCGCCAAATCCCTCCACGAGGACTAATGAGGGAGACACGTGATTTAATTACAACTACGATTACGGCAGGACTCGAAAGAAGAATTGGCTTTCGAGCGCACCGTCTTCGGGGCAGTCTGAGCAGTGGACCGCGTTCTGCATGTTGGTATGGCCATATCGAGCGCGGAGCGACGCGGGTGCGAGTTCCCGCGCGACTTGGACGTCGAAGGGGCCGCAAAAGGCTTGGAAGCGCGCCACGACGTCCTCGCCGCGGATTTCCAGCGCCAGGAGTGGCGCCGACGACATGTACTTGACCAATTCCTACACTCGGCGTCAATACCATGTGGCGTCGCTCTCGTACGTGATACTGGCGTGTCACGGGTTTGTAAATCGCGAGAAATTCGTCCATGGCTGCCATTGGCACGTGCACGAGCTTGACGGCCGACACCTCAAAGCCCGCATGCAGGATCTCACCGAGCACTTGCCCGGCTTTGCCTAGAGTCAATGTGGGTACGTGCTGACGACAGCACGTTAGACCTTCCTTGAGGACACGCGGGCGGACGAGACAGAGTGTGCTACAGTCGTCCGATGCGGCGGTCGTGCCAAAGCGGGTGTGGTCAAAGAGGAACGGTGACGTGGCGGACGTCACGACGTGGTCGCGCAAGGACCCTACCCCACGATCGTCGGCCACATGTTTCGAGTTGTCGTCGTACCCAGTTGCTGAAGGGCATCGGCGGCCGCGGACGGCGAGCCGACCGAGACTTCGATGGCGACGGAGAAGTCCCGCGTCCATTCTTGGACAGACGCTGACCTGGAGCAGCCATGAGGAGAACGAGGTGGTAGTCGAGGCATACGACGAGGGGTTGATGGCGTCGGTGTCGACTTGTTTTGCGAGGAGCGGGAGATCGTTGGGCTGGATGTGGATCATGCGCATCTTGACAAAGGTGAGCTTGGCGCTTTCGAGGGCTGAGAGGATGCGACCGAGCGCGCCGTAGCCGCTAGGTTTGACAACAAAGACGCGGTTTGAGCCGCGGGAGGCCAAGAGCCGCCGCGTGTATTCGTTGGCCGTGTCGACGAGGTTGATCTGGCGCGAGTAGACTGAGATGCACGCGCCAACAAAGAGGTCGACGCTCTTGATGCTGGGAAACTTGATACGCTTGAGGAACGGTTTGAGCGACTTCTTGTCGACCTAAAACGAGGCGTCATGGCGGAGGCGGAGGCGGAGGAAAGGTACCATTTCGAGCGACCCATCGTCTTCGTAGTACGTCAAGAGATACGCGCGGGAAATTTCGGCTTGAGGGTCAAACCACTCGGCCTGGAAGGAATAGATGGGCCCGTCGGTCATGACGGCAACGGCCCGAGTCCAAGAGTCGACGCGGCAGTTACGGCGTGGCGGATTATCCGGACAGATATCCGGATGGTCTCGGCCGCACGATCGGTTACACTTGTATGTCGCCGGTTTCATGTGCAAAAGGTTGCGTTGGGTTCCGCTGCAGCGAGCCATCACGCCCAACAGGACGGTGTATTTATAGCGCGTCGGCGACTTCAAAAAACCGCCCCGGACGCGAGAAGGCAGGGCGATTCCCGTCCGTGGATGCTAGTGGGAAGCGCAGCCGGCCCCAGAGTGAGAGCCAATCCACCGCGACGTCGAGTTGGTGTGAAGCGCCGCGTCCACGATGGACGACTTTTTCTTCAACGAGAAGGAAGCCGAATGCTGCTTTGAAGGCGAAGTGGTACGGCCCATGCAATCGATTGACCACTGAACAGTGGACAGAGCCCATCGGACCTCGAAAAGCTCGAAGTCGAAGAAGACATGCCCGAAGTGCCTCGGGCAGACATGTTGCTTAGGAACGGACTCAAACAACAAAAGCTGAGCGTCCTCGTCTCGATACCAAAGATATTGGCCGCTGCCAACTCGAAGGAGAATCTGCAGTTGCTTTTGGAGGCTGTCAAGGTGACGACGCCGACGCGAGTTGCGTGCATGGCCTTACGCGCTTGTAGCACGTGTGGAAGAAGAATGAGACAGAAAACGACGCCGAGCTGCTCAAATCTGTATTTACATGTGTTCAAAGCCTCGCGAGTGTCACAGCCGATGGAAAGATCATTACTTACCCGATGACGACCCTCTTTGAGGAGTTTGACATGGAGATGAAGGCCTACGTGAAGGAGAAGCAGACCGCAGTCTTCCTCTTGTCCGAAGACCAAGTGACCCGACAGATCCTCCCGCTTGTGCTTGAGTTTGTCCATGACCTCCAACAGAAAGACCATGCAGAGAGCGCGAGTCAGTGCATCGCCGCGACCATTCCGCGCTTGACCGGGTCGGTCAAGAAGACACAGGTCTGCCAAATCACGTCCTGGGACTGCACGTCATTTCCTGCGTAGATCATTCGCATCGGGATCGAAAAAGGCGACGTCTCCCAAGGCGCTGGCTCTCGCCTCATCTGCTGCCTCATACTCGGCGTCCTCACCGCGTCCAATCTTCTCTCTGAGCAAGACATTGACGGCCTCTTCTTTCAAAAGGTGAATAGCCGATCACCATTTATGTTTTTTCCATGACATGACTGCGTAGATGATGGCGCTGTGCCAAGACACGGACGCCGAAGTCCGCAAGTGCATGTGCATGCAGCTTGACACGTTGGCTCGGGCCGTCGGGTAGGCTGACGTCAACCTCAACAAGTCTAACCCACTTGTTTGTAGCCAAGCCAAAGCATGTTCAAGCCTCCTGCCCGAATTGCTAGAGCTCCTCCAGGACGAAGAAGAACAGGTACACACCACGCATGGTCATCTAACATTTGCCCTTTGTCCAGGTCAAGGTCATGGCATTCCGCACGATCCTCTCGTTGTACGATTTTTTCCCCAAGAAAGAACGGGCGGAAGCAATTATGCCTGTCCTGGCCGAAATCATCGAGAGTCCCCCGACCTATTTAATCGCGCCGCTGGCCTCACTCTTTGGCCGCCTCGCGTTCAAGCTCTTTACGCTCAGTGACTTTACCCCTGACCACACAACCACCTTTCAAACGTGCTACAACAAACTCAGCCGAAGCGACGACCCAGACATCCGTCTCGCCTGTGCCTACAACTTCCCCGCGGCCGTCAAATCCTTTGGCGCGGGCCAGTACTCGTCGCAGCTGGACGAGCTCCTTCAAGCCTTCACACAGGACAAGGCTGAACCGGTACAACGACCCCCGCGCTCATGCTTTGGCACTTACTTGGCGTCGTCGCAGGTTCGCATCACGATCGTGTCAGGCCTCCACGAAGTCGCCCAGTTGCTTGGCCCCCAACGCGCCCAGCGGTACATCAAAGCCATTTCGCTCAACCTCTTCAAGGACGAATCGGCCGCCGTCCAAGGCCAACTCATTGCGCGCCTCCCAGACCTCATGCCGCATTTGTGCACGGCGGCCGACGACGATCAAAAGGTACACTTGATGTGTGGTGGGGGGTGATGTGTCGTCCGGTTGTAGACGGCATACGTCGACGCGATTCTGAAAGCGATTCTCCACCACCACACGATCATTGGCGTCGGCCGATGGCGAGACCAACACCTCGTCCTCGGCGCGCTCGGGCAATTCCCCGCCTTTTGCTCCCCCACTCAACTCTTTGAACGCGTGTGCCCGCTGCTCTTTGAGCTCATGAACGCGGTACGACGATCGCATGTCGTCTGTTGACGACCCAACGATCGACAGGGCGCGCGACCCGTCCAACTCGAAGCGGCGCGTGTGCTCGTGGCCGTGAACCGCGACAACAAAATCGCCGCGAACCGCGTCAACGTTCTCCTTCGCCTCCGAAAAGAGTACGCGCTCGGCAAGAGCTACTGGCAACGCACGCTCTACCTCGACGCATGCGACCACGCGTCGACGTGCTACAGCACCCACTACTTTCGCCTCAACTACCTCGACCCTGCCATCGACCTCTTGGACGTACGTCGCTCGTGTCGTCGTCGTCGTCGTAATCGTGCGTTTGTGTAGGACCCTGTCCCCAACGTCCGCCTCAAAGCGTTGGCGCACCTCCCGCGGTGGAAACACGCGCTGGACGTGACTGTCGCGGCGGACGAAAAGGCCATCGCGCGCATCCGCGGCCTGCTCGACACAACGTCGACCGACGCCGACCGAGACGTCCGGCTCACGCTGCTCGAGGCGCGGGATCTCTGGCACACGGAGCCGCCGCCAGACGCCGCGGCTGTCGCGGCCGACAAGCAGAAAAAACAGACCGAGGACGCGACGTCGCTGAGCGCCGACCATGAAATGTACTCGTCCGAGGCCAAGTGGAGCGAGATGCTCGAATACACGTTGATCGTGGGCAAGGACGGCCAGGTCGTGCGGCGCGCGCGCGTGAAATCGATCGACATCATCAACAAACTGCGCCAGCACACCAAGGAGATGAATCCACGTAGCGGCGCGACGGCGAGTGGCAGCAGTAGCCTCGCCATGCAACGCAGCGGCGCAGCTGTCATGCCACGGAGCAGCGCGGCGCAGGAAAAAGGCACGACCAAGCTGCCGTCGGCAGCAAGCGGTGGCGCCCGGCCGACCAACAACAACGGGTCGACGTTGCCCACGTGTATAAACAATTCGTCGGCGCTGCCGCTCGCGGCCACCATGTCCAGCATCACAAACAAAAGCTCGGGCGGCGCGGGCAACTTGTCTGCCCGCGAGAGCAAGAGCAGCGGCGGCATGGGTGGCACCAACATAACGTCGAGTGGGACGCTCAAGCAGATTGCAGACGCCAAGGCGACGAGCCGAACCGCGTCGACAAAGACCCCCGCGGCCTCAGGTTCGACCAGCGCCAGATCGACCAAGGTAGGCAGAGCAAGAGGTTGTAAGGGAACGACGGCGGCCATGGGTAGGAGAAGAAGGAAGAGACGACGCTGACAAAGATCCCCAACATCCCTGTGCCGACACGACCGCAGGTGGCGCCACCAGCCAAGCGAGCTCAAAGCCCCGCTGTGACCAAGTCGACAACGGCGGCCCCCGGATCGGCGCGCACGGCATCGGCGACAACGGCGGCCAGCGCCAAAGTTGCCCCGCTGTCCAAGCGGTCGTCCGACAGTACAAAGTAAAGTAATAGGTAGTTGGTCTAGCCAGGATAGTGCGTCACATTTGGTGTTGGTGGTTCATGGAGGATGCCAAGGATGCCAAGAGGATACCCCGAAGGATGAGAGAGTGCGATGGGCAAGTCGTCGGATCCACCTCTCGTTCCTTCGTCAAGGAACGGAGTGGATGCGCAAACACGATCCATGGCGAAGCAGTACCGACGATAGGAATGGCCTTCTTCTTGTGGCCGAGCGCACCCGAAAGAACATGTCGTGGCCCCAGTCTCTCCTCTGATGTCATGTTGAAGTGGGGCGGCAATCGCTGTGACGGGGCAACTTGCAGTCTACATCGTTCATATTATCTGGTCATCATCTGAATTGAGAGCGATATTTGGTACCAGAAACTGATTTAGATAGGTATTTTTGCTCCAAATATCGCCCACATGTGGAGATCACATTTGTACTCCGGATAAAATATAACTCGAGCGACCTCCGTTGTCGTGAGTGGGTGCTGTGGCTTCTCGGTGGTAAAGATGCGGTGTGGCGTCATGACGTGTGCGCGGGTGCGAGCTCCTTGTCGTCACTCGCGGGCGATGTCCACCACCGCCGCGGGAGAAGCATGGCGGCGGAGCGCGCCATCGCCGTCGCCGACTGATCGGACAGGCCGATGCTGGAACGAATGCGCCTTCTGGTGGCGTCAGCGTCTGCAAGCCACGCATCGCATAAATCCGCGACGCCAATCAGAGACCAGGGATTTGGAAGGTCGTGCGCTAATTGGTCCGTGACAGGCGCTCGTCATTAACATCCCGTCTCGACCAATGAAATCGCTTGGTTTGGCGATTATTTCGGGTTTTTACGTCGATCTTCAGAGATACAGACTGAATCTTCGGGGGGGACTCTGTAACGTGGGGAGAAGCTGCATTTGCTGATTTCGAGGGTGGGTCCCCGCTCACCTCATTCCCGAATGTTTGGTTCCAAGTCTGCTGTCCGCACCATGAGCTCGTTGACGAAGAAGACGATCAACCCCCGCATCGTCCAAGCTGAATATGCCGTCCGCGGCCCCCTCGTCCTCAAGTCGATCGAACTCCAGAAGCGCCTCGCCGCCGGCGAGAAGCTCCCGTTCGACAAGATTATCTCGTGCAACATTGGCAACCCCCAATCGCTCAAGCAAAAGCCGATTCAATTCCACCGTGAAGTGCTGGCACTTGTGAACATGCCCGGCTTGGTCGATCACCCCGCGGCCACGCAAATCTTCAAGTCTGATGCGATCGCCCGCGCCAAGAAGTACTTGGAAAAGATCCCTGGCGGCACCGGCGCCTACGGCCACTCGAAGGGCGTGGAAATCGTCCGCGAAGAAGTTGCGCAATTCCTCCTCGAACGCGACGGCTACAAAGCCGACCCCGAGACAATCTTCTTGACCGACGGCGCCTCTCAAGCCGTCCAATCAATGCTCTTGGCTTGTATCCGCGACGAGAACGACTCGATCCTTGTCCCTATCCCGCAATACCCGCTCTACTCGGCGGCGATCGCGATCAACGGCGGCACCTTGAGCGGCTACTACCTTGACGAACAGACCGGCTGGAGCATGAGCATCCCAGAACTGAAGCGCACGATCGCGGAAGCACGCGCGAACGGCAAGACGCCCCGCGCGTTGGTCGTGATCAACCCCGGCAACCCCACGGGCCAAGTTTTGAACGTGGACAACATGAAGGAAATCGTCCAATTCTGTCAAGACGAGCGCCTCGTCCTCATGGCCGACGAAGTCTACCAAGAGAACGTGTACGTGAACGACAAGACGTTTGTCTCGTTCAAGAAGGTGCTCAAGGACATGGGCCCTGCCTACGACAATGTTGAACTCGCAAGCTTTCACTCAACCTCGAAGGGGTTCACGGGCGAATGCGGTCGCCGTGGCGGGTACATGGAACTTGTCAACTTTGACCACGACGTGATGGAAGAGCTCTACAAGTTGGTCTCGATCAACCTTTGCTCCAACATTGAAGGCCAACTCATGGTCGCCCTAATGACGAACCCGCCCAAGCCCGGCGATGCCTCGCACGCGCTCTACGTCCAACAGCGCGATGATATTGTCTCGTCGCTCAAGCGCCGCGCCGTCAAGCTCGTGGCTTCGTACAACCAGCTCGAAGGCGTCACGTGCAACGTCACGGAAGGCGCGATGTACACGTTCCCCAAGATCACGGTCCCGCCCAAGGCCGTCGCCGAAGCCAAGAAGCAAGGCATTGCGCCCGACGCGTTCTATGCGTTCGCCCTCCTCAACTCGACCGGTATCGTCGTCGTCCCTGGCTCAGGCTTTGGCCAAGAAGACGGCACGTTCCACTTCCGCTCGACCATCTTGCCGCCCGAGGAAGCGATCGATGAGGTCATTGAGAAGACCGCCAAGTTCCATGCCGAGTTCATGGACAAGTACAGATAGATTTATGTGAGTCGATGTGGACTCGGAAAAAAGTCAAAGTGATACTTTTCGAGTCTCATGTTATGGAGAAAAAAGAGGCATTTAGAAAGTCTTCTTGACCATTTTGAGCGAAAAGATATGTTCATTTGGGCAAAAAAGTCGTTTTCGTTTTTTTTTTGTTGTTTTTTGTGCGATCCATATCCGGAAAGCCGTTCCCATTGGTGCAGGTTGAACCAATTAGACGCAACCTTTCCTTGCTTTGTTTCAGTGGAGGTTGCTGAAGCATCTTGATCGCGCTGACATGAGTCCAAGCATCCATGATGTGACGCAGCTCCTGCAGTGGAAGTCCAAGAGCAAGCAGCAGCACGGACCCAAAGCACCGAACGAGGCATCTATCAAGCTGGCGCTTGATCTGCTTGCTGACGACTCCAGCTTGGCCGATGTCGAAGCACAGTTGCATGTCGCGCAGACCCGCTTGCTTCAAGCCATCCTCGAGTACGCCGTCTTCACAACGACCTACAAGAGCGGCGATACAATGCAGAGCAGTCCTCAGTCGTTTCATCTCCTCTCGCTGGCATTGCGCCGCACGCAGACGTACCAATTGTCGCTCCAGTCGTGCTCGCAGCTTCTCCTCGCCATCGTGAGCGTGCTGCAGCAACACGCCGCCGCCTGTGCAGTCGACGCGGCAGCCTTTGACGACGCGCTGATCGAGAGTGTTTCGACCGTTTTCGTTCGCCTCTTTGAGAACACGTCCACGGCGGCGTTCGCGCCGCGCTTTGGGGTCTTCAAGCCCCCCACCGACGTCTACGCGACGTTCCTCAAAGACTCGGTCGCGTCCCTCGTCGCAATCTCGGCGGCCATTCAGTCCGACACGGTCGCGCACGTCGTACTTGCGATCCTCCAAGTCCACCACTCGCTCCAGAAGAACCAATCGAACAAGAAGAAGGTCTTTCTCGCGTGCAAGCAATCCCTTGGGACGTTTGTGACCTTGCGTGCATCGATGGAGCCCCTTCGTCCATTTAGTGACCCCATGATTGACTCGTTGGATTTGATGGTCGCGGACGCGCTCTTTGACAACGAACATCTACACGGCTATGGCGGGCTCGTCGTCGGTTCGCAGCACTGGCCGGCGCCCGCGTCCACGGGGGACGTCGATGACGCGCCGCCGTCAAAGAAGAAAGCCAAGGGTGGCACCAACAAGGCCCATGCCACCGCCAAGTCGTACCAGCATCAATTGTTTGACCAAGTCCGCACCCTCCTCGTCGACGACCCGAGCGGTGGCGTCGCCGAGTTTGTCCAAATGCTCGTGCGGCAATATGTGACCTACATCCGCCGCGCGACGTTGTCGCACGATCGCAACGACCCGACGACACCTGACGCCAAGAAACGCAAAGCGGCCGACCGCGACACGATGACGCCGGCGTTTACATTCTGGCTCGACATGTGTGATGTCAACATGGACGTGTACGGTGCGTCGTCGCCGTCGTCGACCATCCATGTGTGGCTTCGCCTCTGGGAAGCCATGAACGCCAGCGACATTTACCGCGTCGCCGAAGACAACACGGCGCAGCATCAATTCCACTACCTCGAGCGCGTCGTGGCGTCCGTGATGGACCATCTCTCGAATTCGTCGTCGGCGACCCGCGGCAGCGTCGCCGACGAAACCGCGCTGCTGGCCAACATGGTGCAATGCTCGCCCAAGATTTTGCAGCTGCATCTCGCGCGCGTGTTTGCGTACGTTGCGCAGCATGGCGCCGACGCCGTGGCCGAGTGCGGCACGTGCCTCGCGCGGCTCATCGAGTCGTACGATGCCATGCGCCTCCTCGAGGAATTCCTCGGCACGCTCTTTGAGGTGGCTGACTGCGCACCCGTGTGCGGCTTGTTTCATCAACACGCGGCACTCGAGGCCACCAGCCGCACGGCGTTTGCACACGTGCCCATGGGTCAAGTCGAGTCGCTCTGGCTCTTCTTCCACGACGTGCTCTACCGCGCCGTCAAGGCGGCATCGATTGGCCGCGTCCAGCTCATCCGGACGGTCTTTGGCCTCTACATTCAAGAAGTGCCCGTGTCGCAGCACATCCAAGCGCCGCTGCTCGCATGCGCCAAGCAAACGTTCGACCTCGTCCTCTGGCCGCCAATTGCCAATGCGGGAGCGTCCTCGTACCAAACCTCGTCCAAGAAAATGGCGGCGGCGTCGACCAGTGACGTCGTCTCCCTCGAGCGCGAAACGCTCAGTCTCATGGGCGACCTCCTCGAACTGACCGACAAGTCGGTCGACACGTCGTTTGTGATCCACACGTGCTTTGCCTCGCCGGATTTCTTGGACCACGTCGCCTCGTCCATCATCGTCGACGCGTCCGCCGCGTCTGCCAGTCGATTCGAAGCCGGCGTCCTCAAACTCTGCGCGACGCGCGTCCGTCAACTCGTGTCGTCGTTTGACCGCGGCACGGACGCGCGCGCCGTCGCGTCGTTTGTGCTCGCGGCCGCCACGCGCCTCGGGACGTACGCGTGTATCACGCCGTTCCTGAGCGAACTGGGCGCGTCGGCGTCGCCCGATGTCTGCGCCGCGTTTGTCGACGCGATTTCGCGCGCCGCCATGGCGCACACGCTCACGCCGCACCTCTTCCTCGACGCGCAGTTGTACGAAATCCGTCCCTTTCTCCACGTCTTGCCCATCGTGTTTACCAACATCCTCACGGCGCGCACGTGCGCGTTATGGCAGTCGACGCATGCGACGACGACGCTCGCCGCGCTCGTTCAGCGTAAGTATAAGAAATCCCGGGGTCCCGTCGACGCCGCCGCCGCCGCCGCGCTGCTCGACGCCGTCGCGTTCATGTCGACCGTCCCGATTCCGTTCCTCGCTGGCACAGAGCGCGATGGCCTCGTCGCGGCCATGCTCGAAATCGAATCCATCTTGCACAACGTGCCGACGACGGCCGACAATGACGCGGTCGCGTCGACGCTGACTGCGCTCTACGCGTGGCTCGAGTCGTTTCTCGCGGCGGTCGCGGCGCCGTTCGAGCCGTCCGTCTTGGCGGTCTTGGACACGTGGACCGCCGCGTTCTTTGCGCGTGCGGTGGCGCCGTCGTCGTCTGTGTCGTCGTCGCTCGTTCGCGCGATCGTGCGCGTCTACGTCACGTTCCACCCCAAGCAAATGCAACCGCTCAACGACCTCGTCGTGGCCAAGCTCGACGACGCGGTGTTGTCGCCGTGGACGATGACGCTCGTGTCGCTCGCGGTCCGCGGGTGGGCGTCGTCCAACCACGCCAACGGCGAACACTTTTTTGCCGCGCTCGCGCCGCGCCTCCGCCCGCGCTTCGAACAAGCGGCAGACGCCTCGACGCTCCTGGACGTGTACGCGTCCATGCTGCACTTTGATCTCGTCCGCGCCAAGACCCGCGACGCCGCGCTGCTCGCAAGTCTCGGCCCGATGTTGGCCTCGGCCTGCCGCGCGCTGGCTGCGTCCGCCGACCCCGCGGCGCTGCGTCTCGTACTCGTAGTCTGTTCGAACTTTCGTTCGCTCGCCGACGGCCCGACGCACGCGCTCTCGCTGGCAACATACGGTCGCCTCGTCGCCGCGCTCCTCGCACCGTTGGCACACTCGGCCGCGCCGGCCGCCGCCTTGGAGCTCCTGCTCACGGGCGCCACGGCCAGCGAATTCCACCTCGTGTGGCACACGTTGACGACGGAAATCCAGCAAAACGAGGCGCCGGCGCGCGTCCTCGCGGGCCTCCGCGGCATGCTCTCGGTCCTCCGCCTCGAAAAGCTAGCGCCACACAAGCGCCTGCTCACCGACTCGGCCAAAACCACGCTCGCGCATCTCGTCAACCTCTGCCCCGCCACGACTGCACCGACGGCCGTCCATGCCGCGGCGCTGCAAGTCGTCGTCCAGGCGTTGAGCAAGCCTGAGGCGTTTGGCTGGCACGCGAGCGACGTCCAAACGGCGCTGCTTGCGCTGCGGCCGATCGAAGCCATCTCGTCGCAGTCGTCCTTCGTGGCCGCCCTGCTGGATGACGATGCGGCGCTCTCGGACGTGTGGCAGCAGTCGTATCTCTTGCTCTTGCGCCTCCTGCGGCAGTACAGCTCGTCGCTGCCGCACTACTTGCCCCACTTTGTCGTGGGGTGCAACGCGTTGCTGCGGGCGCTGCTCCACGTCGCGGCGTCGTCGTCGTCGTCGTCGCGTATCAAGTTACTCCACCTCTGGGCGTCCAATCTCACGCGGCTCTACGGGTACATGATCCCACACAGCGTCTCGTTTCGCAAGCACATGGTCTACCTCCTCGCCGAGTTCTTTTACAACCACAGCAACGACACGCTCTCCCACGACGTGCAGCAGACGCTCAGACCGGGCATCTACGCGCTGTTTGACATTTGCTCCAAGTACGAGAAGGAACAACTCTACGGGACGCTCGACAGCACCGGCAAGATCCTCCTCAAGTCTATGGACGCGCACTACAAGGAAACCCATCAGTACACGGGCAAAGTTTAAATTTTATGAATTCGCGATCTTCAACTTTGAGACCATCATTCGAGAGTAGGAATGCATGCTGGTCGTGTTTCGTTGGCTGGCTCACACGTGGTGCGTTCGTGGGCCGCACACACAGCGAGAGGTGTTTCCTCCAGGAGCTTGACCCGACTACATTGCATTTACCAAGCAGACTTTCAATTGGCGGCACGCGGGAGCCACTCCGCTTCTCGGCGAGTACGTTCGTGGGCCAACGATGAAGATCATGAGATGCGAAGCGCATCTTTGGCTGCGGCGAAACCAACATTGCTCGCACCAATGTAGTCCATTGGAATCGGCGTGGACATCTCATGATACCAAAAGCGAGGCAGCAGCCGACCAGCGGAAGCCCGTCCATTCTTGCTCGCAGAAGTTGCTGGCATCAAGCCGCGCACAACAAAAGGCCAAGACTTGGCTGTCATGTACTCAGTGATGGGTCGACACTTGCGAGGACAAGCATGTCTTCTGGGTTGCTTCAGCGTGTGAGGCCGCAAATCAATGCATTCGTCATGATCTGTCGGTCTTTTGATTTAGGAGACCAACATTCTACATCAAGAATGTTGAGCCATGCAATTTTATGCACACAAGATGCGCCGCTTTTTTAATAATTGACGTCATATTTCGACGGCGGGGCGACGGCGACCATGGCGACGATGGACGAAGACATGAAGATCTCGGGCGAACTGAACCGCATGATCCAAGCGGAGATCGAAACGATGCTGGATCGCATGGAGACGTACGTGTGTCGTCCTCTCCTCTCTCATCTCACGATTCTGCCGCAGCCTCCGCCAGCAGAGCAAGTTTGCGTCCTTCTCCAAGGTGCATGTGCCGATGATGCTCGTCCTGGGGAACCACTCGTCGGGGAAGAGTACGTTCATCAACCACATGCTTGGACAGGAAGTCCAAAAGACGGGACGTGCGCCGACGGACTGCATGTTTACGGTCCTCATGGGCGGGAAGCGCGCGGAGCGATTGGACGGGTATGCGCTCTCGCGCGACAACAAGTTTGGGTTCCAGGACATCAAGGGACTCTTTGGCACGGACTTTGTGTCGCAAGTCGAGATGAAAGTCCTCGAGAACTGCGAGCTCTTGGACACGACCGGCATGATGATCATCGATTCCCCCGGTATGATCGATCCACCGGGCACGACGCAGTCGCGCGACCGCACCGACATGGACCGCGGGTACGATTTCAAAAAGGTCGTTCGATGGCTCGCAGGTAGACGATATTCCTTCCTGCGTCTCCTCATCTTTCTTTGCAGAGCGCGCCGACATCATCTTGGTCATGTTTGACCCAGACAAACCGGGCACAACATTTGAATCGCTTGATGTCCTCACGACGTCGCTCAACCACGTCAACTCCAAAGTTCGCCTCATCCTCAACAAGGTCGATGACTTTAAAACCGTGCATGATTTTGCCCGGGCATATGGCGCGCTCTGTTGGAACTTGAGCAAGGTCATCCCGCGCAAGGTACGACGACGAAGACGACGACGACGATCGTCTCGATTGTCATCCTCCTCGACGTAGGACATGCCGTTCATCTACACCATGTACGTGCCCGTGCGGCCGTCGGCGTCGACGCCCGTGCTCAAATCGGAAGAAGAGATGCTGCAATCGCTCCTCCACGCAGAGTTTGATGGCACGCGCGGCGAAATCCTCCGCGAAGTGCAACGCGCGCCCGACCTCGCAACCGACAATTTGCTCACGTCGTTCAAGTTGCTTTGCGCCAAGCTCAAGGTACGTGTCGTCGTTGTCGCCATGAAGACCACCATGCTCATCGTCTCGTAGATGCATGTAACGCTCATTGAAGCGTGCCAAAAGGAATACAAATGGGTCCAGAGCCTCTGGCATGGCATCACCATGGGTCTCGTTGCCGCGGGCGTCGGCGTGAGCGTGCTCTACATCGTGCGGACATGGGGTGTCTCCACGCCGCCTGCGCTTCCATCGGCCGACGCAGCGGCGCCGGCGTCGTCGACGACGACGTCAACGTCGCCGCCAACATGGAAGGCAGAGTGGTCCAAGCAAGTCGCGCTCTCCAAGGTACCGCCTCCCGAGAGATCGTCGTCGTTCTCACCCCTCTCCCTCAGCGGGTGTTCAAATGGGGCGAGTTTCTCAAGATCTCGGGCTACTCGGCGCTCGCGTCGCTCGTCTCGTATAAGTCAGGCGAACGTGCGTTGGCCAAGATGCAAAGCGAGGTCCTCGTCTGGCTCCCGACCGTCTTTGGCTCGACCTACTCGGCCTACCTCTCCAAGAACGACCGCATGCACGACGAAACGATCGCAACGTTCAACTCGATCCTCCCTGGCCTCGAGATGGCGCTCTCCCAAACGCCGCTCGAAGCCTTTGCGCCGTTTGGTCAACCAGACAAGAGCTACCTCGACGACGTGCTTGCGACCCACGTCCCGCGCCTCGACCGCAGCGTCCGCGACCGCGCGGGCGACGACTATGCGTACCTTCGTTTCAAACACCACGACAAACCCTCGCTCCAATAAATGGATATTTGCTTGGCCGATGAAATAGAGACGCCTCGTGGATGACGAGTCTAACACGAGACTCGAGCGACGATGACACCATGCGCGTCACTCGACACCATATCGTCGGCTTGTTTAGTCTGTTAACGGACCAACGAGTTTGGCGAGGACAGCCTCGCGCAGTGCGACGGCCGACGGGCGGTCAGCAGGCCGACCGGCTGTGCATGTCCTGACCATGTCCATCACCCAGAGAGGACACGCGGTCGAGAGCGCTGGCTTGAGGTCACCCGCGGCGAGTTGAGTCACGTCGTCGTTGATGTACTGATCGATGGGACGCATCGGCGGGCGGTGCGTGTCCATTTCAGACATGATGACGCCTGCCCCACGCGTGAAAAGGGGCATAAAATGATATATGTGACATACCGAGGGCGTACACGTCGGCGGCAGGGGACGGCGCTTCGCCCGCCAGCACCTCGGGCGCGGTGTACGGAACGGCTCGATCGATGTCGCCCCCGAATGCGACGCCAATCAACTTGGCGTGTTTGTGGGCATCAAGTAAGACGTGGTGCGACGTGAGGTTGCCGTGGACGAGGGGACCGCATGATGATGCCGACGACGTGTGCAAGTAGACTAGCGCTTCGACGATGCTCCGCACGACGAGGAACTTGTCAACCCATGAAAACGCCGCGGGGGACTGGTGGCCCAAGACATCGGCCAACGCGCCGCTGTCCATGAGTTCGAGGACACACGAGACGTCCCACGGCAGACTCGTGGGCGCGGGCAACGGCGACCACGCGACGCCGATGACAGCAACCACGTACGGCGAATCAAGGCGCGCCATGGCGAGGATGCCATCGAGGAAGGCGTCGAGCAGCGGCACTTCGACGACACGCGTCGTGGACTTGCGCAGCGCCTTGATGGCGACTTGTTTGTGGCGAAACGTGGCGAGCCAGACGTCGGCGGTGCGACCCAACGCCAATTTCGTGTGGCGAAACAGTTCGGCCATCTCGACGCGGTGGGCGTCCAACGCGTCCAGCTTGACGCTGATCGTGTCGCCGCTGGAAAAGAGTTTGGCAGCAAGTGATGGCGATCGGGGCGGTGCATCTGGATGGATGGACGGCATAGCGTCGTTGCAGGTGTAGTTGGTGACCTGCGCAACGTAGTCGGGGCCTTGATGGGGGCGTGACAGCATTGACGCTGCTTCCTCGGTTGCTTCAAACTCGACTTGAGTGTGACTGAATATGCAGTAGCGGTAGTAGTAACCGACGCCCAGCCCAACGACAAGGAGGCCGAGCATGATGGCCACGTACGGCCAAAGCGTCAGGCCCCAGGTGGTATCAAAGACCCCGCGACTGTTGTCGAGAAGGAGCGTGCGGGGAACGGACGCTCTCGGCATCGGTCAACGCGTCTAATCTTCTTTCGAAGCGAGTGGCGGGCGCGCCCATGACAGTTTCAGATATGATTTCATATTCACCAGCCAATCGAACTCATAGTGCAACTCGTATCATGGCACTCAGGGGACAACCAGAGTGCAGACGCTGTGGACTTGTCGTTCTAGCTACTCAATGCAAGTTGTGGTAAAGGCGGCGATGCCTTGGAAATGACGAGGAATGCCACATCCATTGAAGGACATAATTGAAAAAGGCCGTGCCTTGTTGGCGAAAGGGGCTGGTGACGGCGAGATCGACTTCAAGCGTCACGCATGGCCGCTGTCGTGCGTCACGTCGACACCTCTGGCTCGTCAAACATCCCAGACCAACCGACAGTCTGTTGCCTCGATGGGCATTTTCCTGGCACAGTTGTAGACGATGATGATGCATGTGTGTCTCATTCCTCCGTCACATTTACTAAATTCGCCACGATGGCGTCGCGAAGGTCCTTGGCACTTGGTCGTTCGTGGACGACGTGGTTCAAGCACTTGGTTGCGACGTCTGCGACCCACGCAGGACACGTGTCGGTGAGCGGCAGCGAGAGCATCCCCGTGACGATCTGAAGCGACAGGTTAGCATCATCCAGCGCATGGCCGTCAACGATCGCGTCGGCATATGGGAGGCGGTGCGTGTCGAGCTCGGTCAAGAGTACTCCTGGACAAGAGTCGTGTGAAATAGGCTAACGAATCGACGACATACCAAACGAGTAGATGTCGGCCGCGGACGTCGGCGATTGGCCCGCCAGCACTTCTGGCGCGGTCCACGCCACGGACCGCCGGGCCATGGACGCCGAGTCGCCGCCGACGATCCCGATCAACTTGGCGTGCTTCGTCTCGTCCAGCAAGACATGGTGCGACGTGAGGTTGCCATGCACGACGCCAACCGAGTCGAGGTAAAAGAGCCCTTCGACGATGCTGCGCACGTGCGCATACTTGTCACTCCAGGCGAGCTTCGTGGGGGAACTGTGGGCGAGGACGCCAGCGAGCGCGCCGCCGTCCATGAGCTCCATAACGCACATGAGCGTGGGCGGCCGCGTCCACGCACAGCCAAGCACCGTTACAATGTGCGGCGAATTGAGTACGACGAGACGCTCGATCGCATCAACGAAGGGCACGAGGTGCATCTCGCGGGAGAAGAGGTTCTTTTGCAGCATCTTGACCGCGACGCGCTCGTTCCGGTAGGTCGCGAGCCAGATCTCGGTCACACGACTCAGAACCAACTTGCGCAGGAGCGAGAGATCGCGCATGTCGCGCGCGTCGAAGCGGTGCGGCTCCAAGCTTTCGAGCGACGCCGTGAGGTCAATGTCGTCGAGCGAGACTGGATTCAGCGCCACCTCGCCCGACGCTCGATGGGGCGCAACCTTCGACGATGACGCGTCGTCGTCATCGTCGTCGTCGTCGTTGGTTGCGCCCCCGGACGCGTCGCGGTGGCCGCTGCGGTACCGATAGTAGCCGATGGCTGCCCCGACCACGAGGATGAGACCACCGAGGCCGACAAAGACCCAGAGGGTCATGCCATAGTACGAGGACGACGGGCCCGAGGACGACGAAGACGATAGTCGGCGAGCCTCGCTGTCGTCGTCGACGAATGTGGTCAAGCGCATCGAGTGAAGGGTTGTTGTGTGACTTGCCGGCTCCATGCGAGAATGAAACCGTTCCGACGTGGTGGTATCGGTTTCAAAAGTCGTTACGAAACGGTTTCGGACGCCCTCAACCAACCAGCGGCAACTCAACGCCATGTCTGCACCGAGCTCGCCAGGTCTCTCGAGAGGCGTCCGAACTCGTCGACATGGACATTGCGGGGGAGACGACGACGAAGGGGCGACACCAGAGACCATCCTGCACTTGATACATAGTCGCCATCATCCACTGACAATTACTAGTATGTACTTGGCAGCCAACGCTCGGTGGCTCTGCAAGCACTCAATCGAGTACGCTACGTCATTCCAAGTGTCTTTCTGCCGTGTTGGCTTGATGGCATGCTTGAGTCCCCGCGTGGGCTACGCTTTTGCCGACCGCGCTTGGCGTGACTGTGCCCACTGTTGGGTCCCATGGTTGATTGAACCAAGGTGTGTGAAAGCCATGGTAGAATGAATCGAACAGGCGCAGCTCAGAGGGGTGTACGCATGCAAAGTATACCCCACACGATTCCCACCATAATATCCAGATGTCCTTGAACTCAACATACTCGCTCAAACAAGCGACACCTGGCATGACACAATAGGCCGACAGAACCAGTCCAAAACCCGCATATATAGCAGCCTCAATGGCAATCTGTACATGCTTTCCCCTCTTTATGCCGGCCCCGCCATCATAACTCATGGGGCCAAGTGAGTGACCAGCGATTTGGAACGGGTTAAGGGTTGCTGTTTGTCCATCCTCTTGTTGTTTCTCCATCTGCACGCATGGCGCAATTCACGTGGACTCAGCTGGAGTGTCTCACATTCGGCCATCGCTGTCAAGTTAACATTCGCAACAAAAGGGGTCGTAATTCTACCCATGGGTGGGACGACACCACATGGGCGTTCGATAGACTCTCGGATGGCATCACTCGGCTGTTACAGCCACCGCTGTTTTTCTGACACCAAGGGCTGCGCTTGCAAGGCGACTGGCCGCGCGATTTCGAGGCCGCCGGCCCGTCTTTGGACGCCGTTGATGGACAACCACAACATCATTTCGTTACACCAAATACGACAAACACACTAAATCTGCTCAGGATTGCCGCCTTGAGGAATACCGCTGGAGGCGGTCTTGCATGTCGGACAAGAGTTTGTGCTGCGCTTCCAACGACGCTTGCACACTGTCGAATTGGTGAACGGTGGTCAAAGGGCTGGCACCCTCGATGCCGCCGCCACTCTTTCGTTCGGGCTCGCTGCCAATGCTGCTCGTACCGCGGCTCCATCGCTCCGACACGGCGGGCGACATGAGCACGATCATGGGCGGCCGCCTTGCGTCCACCTCGTCGTCGCTCTCACATGGCTCGGTGGCGTTGCTTCGGCTCGATTCGTGGCGCGCCGTCGTCGTGTCCAACGACGACGATGACGACGACTTGCGTTGCTTCCGGGGCTCGGTCATGAGGGAGAGCTGGGCGCGGCCGTGGGCTTGTAACAGACATTGCTTGCAAAAGTCCACCGTCGTCGCGGGCTCGCTGGCGTTTGGGGGCAGTGCTTGGGGCACGACGAGGACGCATTTGGTGCACATAGCGCGGCAGCAGCAGCGGCAGACGTGGCGCGCGCCGCCAAACTTGAGCGGGGCTGAACAAGCGCAGTACGGTGTCTCCCTACGAAACATCATGTGAGTTGTTGTGTTTCATGACGGCAACGAACCGGAGCATGGGCACGTGGCGTGTGATGTGGTCGAGGAGCCATCGCTGCCGGCTGTAGTGACTCAGACGGAGCGCGTACTCGGCGTGCATGGCCACGACTTGCTTGTTGAAGAGAAAGGTTGGGTAGTTGCCCATGGGGTTGCTCTTGTAGCTGTGCATAAACTCGATCGTGGTGGGCGACGTCTGTGTGAAGACGAGCCACTCTTGCATTTGCATGCGCACGACTTCGGGCATCGTCGGGACTTGGTTGAATTCGTGCGAGTCGCGCAAGACAAAGAGCACGTCTTGGCCTCGACCGTTGGTTGTCGTACAGATACACTATGGGATGCATGAGTCATTCTCGTCGTCGTGTTTTCCTTGGTCGTGTACCTCGAAATACGTGGTATCACGCGGCTCAAACACTTCGGAGGCGTCGAGTTTGCACTTGACGTGCTTGACGCCACTCCACAAAACCATGTCCTTGGATGTGGTTGGCCGCGCCGATTCAATGGTCGAGAGGACGTCGCCGTGGAGGTAGTTGTCGCCCCAGCGCATGGCCAGGAGTGTTCGGTGGTCGGCGGCATTGTCTGCAAACAACCCCGCGGCAATCTCGCCCAGCGTCGTCGTGCCATCCTCCATCATGCCGATGCTGAGGAGGTCGCACAAGCCAAAGACATTGGCTTTGCGCTTGTAGATGCGGTGGCCGGCCTTGCGCGACGCGAGCTTGTAGCCATCCAAGCGCAGATCGAGCTCGCTCCACTCGGTCGCTCGGAGCGCCGCGAGCTTGGACTTGTGCCACGTGGCTCGCCACTCGGCCTTGGTCGCGTCGTCCAGTGTCATCTTTGGCTTGAGTTCGGTCGATGGTGGCATGACCTGTGTGCTGGGTTGGGCGACGGATTCGAAATGGCTTTTTCCAAGATGGGTGACAACATTGTCGCCATATGGCCCAAGTTGGGTCACGCGTGCGGAGTGGTAGAGGTGGATGATGTAAAGGAGATTTGCAAGAACTCGTTGACGACGAATACTTGTTGATGAGGGCACACTTCGACCGACAGACAGCTGGAGGGCCGTGGCATATATGGGGAGTCAACCTCGATGGTTGTGGATCAAGTGGTTCCAAGCCGCATCTGTTCATGTTGGTTTGCTCACGAGAGGCAGGGTCGAGAACAAAGCCTGTCTCGGCGGCGCGAAGATGATGATTCGAGCACGCCACCGATCGCGTGTATCGCGATTGTCGTCATCGTTCGCAAGAGGAGCCAAGGGAGCGTTCGTCAGTGTACATCGGTACAAGCTGCGTCGCTAGAGCTCGACACGGTGGACTAGAAGCTGCGACGAATTTTTAGATATCAGATGGGGATGAAAACCGCCGAACTGCAGCCCCGTCCGTGCACACTGGCAATGCCGTGGCGGCTACCGACGCAAAGATGCAAGGACCCAGAGCTCGGACCCAATTCGACGACATTCCATTGGATTCATTTTGTCGTAGTATCAATGAACCGCTTGCTACATGAGTAGACACTGGACAGGAGGCGAGGCCAGCTGCACCAGCACATGCTCGTAGATGGGCCACAACAGACGACACCACCATCGCCCCAATTTGACGCTGCTCTGGACAGAAGAAGAAAGGGGGCGGGCGGTGGGAATGATACCAGTTCAAGAGGTTCAGCCAATTCGCGCAGCCATAATGCCAACGAGTGTTGTAGCACGAGGACGCAGCTTCCATTCGCATCTGATTCGCTTTGTGCGTTGTTTGGAGCAACCTAACAAGAAAGCCTTGGTTGGCTTGTTGGACCTTCACGAATGCCACGAGCCAAATGTTGATTCGAACTGTACTGTAGTACAAGTTCACGAACGCATTGTAGCAGTTGTGTTGTCGGTACCTTCAGCTCCCCCTCGGCCTTGATGTTGCGTCAACATACGTCCATCATGCCTCAAAACCAAGTGTGTTGGGAGAGAGAATGTGCATCTGATCATCAAACTCCGAGTCGAGCGGCACCATGTTGTCCTGCAATGTGCCCTCGAAAGATTGCTTGGTATTAGGGTTTGGGTTTGGTTCGAGTCATCCATCTGGTTCAATGTCCCACTTTGCACGCATCGCAAAAGAACGCGGTCGTGCGCCGTGGATGATCTGCGCCGTGAGATTCGCCGAAAGAGATTTGGCGGCCAAGAGAGATTCCGACGGTGGCATGAGTGCTGGCCGAGTGAGCCGAATGCGATCGACCGACTCATGGCGCCCACACGCAACGTGTTTTGTCTCGTTTCTACACATCTGTGGACGTTGAAGTACCACTTCAAAGTGCACCAAATGCAATGTGCGACTAGGGATTGCGATTTGCAAGACAAGCAATCGTTGTTCGTGAACTTTCCCGCACACCACAGCGCGGCAGTCATGGCGATGACTCACGTCTAGGCTGAGATCGGTGCTCATCCCCAGCAAACGGGCCATTGCAATCTATTGATTGCTCCTTGATCTTGTCCATCCACGCGCGCGAAATATTTCGACCAAGCTGAGCGAAACTGGTTTCATTCACATTCGCCTATCATGCCACCAAACTCCAAGCGTGTAGTCACAAGCAGCAGAGGGTGCCAGTGTGTGCCCCCCAATGGACTCGCCACTCTTTATGATGACAGTGACGAAAAACGAGAAGCACATATGTGTCACTAAATCACCTTTGCGTTAGGCATACTCATCTCTGTACCCATGGCACCCTCTCGTCAACCCTAGATTTGCCTCGCTCCCGTGGAAGACCCTCATCCGTCACTCATACCCGTCACCTCGTCCTCCTTTTTGGCGGCTCGAGGCTGACCCATATCCCGTCAAGACAATCACGTAGTTCAAAACGTGCATTCGCATTCTTTCACAAGCAAGGCTTCGCACCGCACCGTCGTTGCATCCCGCGACGTGGTGGCCTTTTCCCGCACCAAGTCGATTGGTGTCATGCCCTACACCGCCACGTCATTCGTCGTACATTGTCCATCGTACGTTGTTGTTGACTGCCTGGACGTTGAAGCTGTGCTGCAGCAGCCACGCACAGGCTTTCGCTTGGCCGTTGGCCGCGGCCTTGTGCAGCAAGCAGTCGCCCTGGACAGCGCCTGACCATCTTGGCACTATCAGCGCGACATACCTTGCGATCTAGCGTGTCCAAATTGGCACCAATCTCGTGTAGATACTCAAGCACGTCCATGTGTCCTTGACGCGCCGCCCAGTGCGCGGCCGTCCAGCCCATGTACCCTCGAGCGTCCGGGTCGACGTCGGCCTCCTCACACAGGCGCCGCACTTCGGCCAGGTTTCCTTCCTTGGCGGCATCCAGCAGCTCGTCCACGCGCAGGGCTTCCCAGAGGTTGTCGGCGTCCACGACCGGCTCGCGCTTGGCCATCGCGTCCGAGAGCCGAAATGGCGGCGCCACAGCCTCGTCGAGTTCGGTTGTCATCTCGGGTCCCGACTGTCGCTTCGTCGCAAATATACTCTTCATGCCGAGGAAGTCGCTCCACGACTGCTGCTTCCGATGCCCCATGCTACAACAACGTTGTTGCAAATGCCAATTATGCTTGCCAGGCAACACAAAAATAGAGATGCCACAATCAAACTAGACGTTTTGCCAGCTGCCAGGCTGTGACGTGGGATTTGAAGAGCTGTACGAACAAACGAACGCGAACGCGCGACCGCGTGGTCGACACGACGGTGGTGCCTTGTGTGCACAGCCCAGCGTGGCACTCTCGCTTGATCATCTGCATGCTTTATCAATTAAGTATAGTATTGCACCCAATAAGCATTCATTAAAGTACATTATATCTCGAACTGGAGGGAGACAAATGTACTTTTACGGATAGTCAAAAGTACACTATACCTATATGAATACCCCGCCATGGGTTGAAGTTGCTATCCACTGGTTTTCATTCGAGTCACCACCATCATGCTCGCACCCGCAGTACTCCTGCGATCTTCGGCCGCACTCGGCCGCCGCGCCGTGCGTAAATGCTTGCCGCGTACCTTCCACCAGCTCGCTAAAAGCGTTGGCCTGCCATTTGCGCGTCAACCTGGCGTCGTCGGGCGACCATGTACCGCCAGCAGCATTCTTCGCCTGCAGGCGCCGATGCGCCTTTTGTCGACGACGACGGACGCACCTGAAGAAGAAGCCGCGCCGATCTTTGACGTTGATAACTGGCCACCGCTCATGCATGTGGACACTGGTGACGATGCCGAAGCGATTCTCATCCATCCCGACACGGACGTGAACTTTCAAAGCCAGGTCCAGATCCAATGATGTCATTCTCTCAATCTCCTTAGAACGGCTGGACCGCACTGATGATTCACTCGCTTTTGAACAAGGACATCAAGATCATCCAAGTGCTCTTGTTTCACCCTGAGATCGACGTTAACATGCGAAGCCAGGTACCTCCGACTCTCCTACCTCGGTCTCACGTCCTCTCCCAAGTTGGGCTCCACAGCACTCATGCTCGCGGCCGAAGACGGCAATGCGTCCATCGTGAGCTTGCTTCTCGATCATCCCTCCACGGATGTGAACGTCCAAGATTTGGTGCGTCCATGACCTTTCATTATCACCGTCGTCATCAACTTACTAGAATGGTTCCACGGCGCTGATGCTCGCATGCACCGAAGGCCACACACACATTGTACAGCTCTTGCTCGACCACCCTGATATCAACGTCGACTTGCTTGCCTCGGTACAATCCCTCTCTGGACGTGTGTCTCCTCATCCTCGGCACAGAACGAAGCGACGGCCCTCGTCGAAGCCTGCGACGCAGGCCAAGCCCAAGTCGTGCGCACCCTCTTGAGTCATCCTGCGATTCTCCGTCAGCTCGAAGACGCCAAAGTACGCGCTACCATTGCTTCATGGACTCAATTGTCTAGGAAAGCGTCGTGGCGTGGATCTTGAATGCCGGCCCCGACCAACTCGACGTCGTCAAGCTGTTGCTGCAGGAACCCACCATTTACGTACCACAAGAGAGAGAAATGAGGAGGTTGCTCACTGTGAATAGAGTGGCGGCATGCCGCTCTTGGTCGCGGCGACCACGGGCCAAGCAGAACTCGTGCGCATCCTCCTCGATCAACCTGGCGTCGACTGCAACGCCCAAGACGACGTACGAGAACACTTGGGATCTCGATTGATGGTGTGCGAACTGTAGCTTGGAATTTCGGCGCTCATGCTCGCATGTGATGGCGGGCACGCAGAGGTTGTCCATTTGCTTTTAGCCCAACCAGGCATCCAAGTCAATGGCCAGGACATTGTACGTCGTGCCATGCTCCGCGTCGTGTCATTTGTTGGCGTTAGCACGGCATTTCCCCTTTGATTTCGGCCGCGATGAACCAACACGCAGACATTGTGCGGGAATTGCTTCAACACCCCGACATCAATTGCAACTTGAAGGACAACGAAGTACGACTCCTGGGACTCAACTTGTTGACACCGTTTTAGCATGGCGCGACGGCGCTGATGGTCGCAGCCCAAGAAGGTCTCCAAGACATTGCAGAGCTCTTGGTCGCACATCCACACACCGACATACATGCCGTCAGCAAGGTACACACTCAAGCTACCA
Organism: Aphanomyces stellatus; assembly: GCA_009835185.1. Classification (NCBI taxonomy): domain Eukaryota; phylum Oomycota; class Saprolegniomycetes; order Saprolegniales; family Verrucalvaceae; genus Aphanomyces; species Aphanomyces stellatus. The sequence continues at coordinate 83,480 of VJMH01007223.1, forward strand.
AGCAAGAGTATTCACAATATTACAGGAAGGACACACGGCCTTGGAATTTGCGCAACATGGCGGCCACGACGACATCATTCGCATATTGACATAATGCCACAAATTGCATTCACTGTACATATTCAGCTGAAATTGCATTCAGCAAGCTTGGCGCACAGTCTATGGTGCAAACACTGCCACTAGAGTGAACGACGCGGAAGATTTGGCTGGCGGGTAAATTACGACTGGGTTAGATTATTGATACAACTACTTCGTGGCTCATTTGGATTGCACGGCTAGTTCGCATGTATTTGCTTTCTTTGCAAACCTCAGAGTATTTAAACTTTCTACAATAGATTGGAGTGAGCAAACCCAAGCTAATTGGAACCAAACGTACCTAGTCGGTGGTCTTCTAGCGGTGACAAGGTGCAAATCACAAGGGTTTTGCTGTCCCGGCCCAGAGAATTTTGCAGCACCATCGTGAGTTTTGAGTCTCGGAATGGCACGTGCGATTTCTAGTCCCTTGTTCAGACCACACACCTTTGAATGTCACGCCTACCTTGCTGGCAATTGCCGATATGACATTGCCCAAGGCAGACAAGCTCGAGTTGATGTGTTGCGTCTCTTTGAGCGTGTCGGGTTTGTCGATGCTGCCCGATTTATTCAAATTTTCAGAGCCCTAGATATTGTATCAGTGCCACAATCTCTGTAACAAAGCCACGGACCGCCAAATCAATCAAGTAGACGGCGCCTTTTCGAACCGAGCTGGTTTTTTCATGTCGTCCTATCAGCCTAGAGCAAAGGTCAGACGGTCGCAATCCAACAACACTGAGGCGTACCGAAGGGTCGTGATGGAATGGCTTCGGGACGAATGCTCGTTCAAGTTGGTCACGTTCACGGACCGCCGACTGTTGGCTTTCTTGAGCAGCTGCATTGCATGGTGTTCGTCTTGCACGTCCACGAGAATCAAATTCGAAATGTGCACCGTCCCATCGGCGTCCTTGTGGATTTTATGATCCTGAGCGACAAGCAAAACCGTCAAACAACTAATCGCCAACGCAGCACCAATGTCTTACCGAGTCGGTCGTCGACGCATTCGACATGAGGTCGATGATCTTGTTGTTGTGGATTTCGTACATTTCAAATCGAATTTCATACGTCCATCCGTGGTCGCGTTGTTTTTCGCACGTCGCAAAGATATGGGCCATGGTGCGGCCAACGATACCCAGATCGGGGATTTGCATCCACTGGCTGGGGCTGTGTTCGGCCAGGGCGCGCTCGTCCCCTTGCATGGTGTACGTCTTCCCCGACCTATCCCATCACACATGAGCCACATTTCCACACGGATCATTTCCTACCCCGATTGACCGTAGGCAAAGATCGATACGTTGTAGCCATCGACGGCCGACTGCACCAACGCTGCCACTTCCTCAAACATTTCTTCTTGGCTCGCGTGCCAATCAAACACTTGGTCAAACTCAAACGGCCACTGCTTTCCTCCCGAGTCTTGGTTGTTGCCTTTGGAAGACTGTTGCATGTAGCTGCTGTGGGCCTTGGGGTCCACGAGCACCACTTGCCGCTTTTCCTTGTCGTTGTCCGGAAACAAGTATATCTAAACAATTCCATCATGCTTACCACTCACCGCAAACTCCTACCTCCGGAATTTTGCGACCGAACGCCCGTTCGCTGGGCAGCACCGGACGCACTCGGCAAAACACTCGAACATTGCCCTTGAGTTCCATCACCTACGCCATGCCCATCATCGTCTCCGTATTCATTCGACTGCGTGGCGATCGAATGTCCATACCTGGTTGTGCAATTTCCGCCGCGTCACTTCGCTTTGTCTGTACTTCAATTCGAGGCCTTCCAGATGCGCTTCCCACGCAGCGTTGACGCAGCGGATTTCTCCATCTTTGTTGGCCAGCGCGGTTCTATATCCCATCACATCGTCTTCAACCCTTCGTTCTTGCTCGCGCAATTGACGTGTGAGCGCCGCCACTTGGGCCTCGTAATCATCCACGACGCGCTGCTGGTCCTGGACCATGGTTTCCAGTCGCGTGGCATGCTCCAGGGCTTCCTGGAGCCGCTGGGTCTCTTCTTCGCTCGGTTTCGCCTTTTGCGGCGACCGGCGCATCGTATCGACTTTCTCGCGAAGCATGGACGCCTTCTTGTCGCTTTCCTCCCGCCGCTTCTTTTCGTTTTGAAGGTCGGTCTGCAACTGTCGGTTGGTCATTGTAAACTTGGATAGTTCGTGCTCCATCGCTGCCAATTTCTCACGCAGCATGACTTGCTCGTCTTCTGCCGCCGTCGCGCGCTCGCGAAAGATGCGCACCTCGGCCTCTTGCTTGCGGAAGAGCGCGCGCACCTCGCCTTGCGACCCGCGGTTGTACAGGTCAAAATTGGCACTGTCTTCGAACTCACGCAGCGTCTAGGAGGATGTGAGTCCACCACAGCCTGCGTGCGCGGCGGCAACGTACCTGGAATTTCTCGAGCGCAGTCAGGTCTTCAATTTTCTGCCGCTGCTGCTCGATGGTTTCGTGGCGCAAACCCAGCTCGTACTCGAGTTCTTCCGAGTGCGTCTCCGTCATGACGAGTTCGTTTAAGAGCTCGCACACGTACTTCTTGTACAATTGAACCTTGTCCTCGGGCGATTTGCAATTGAGCAAATTCAGCTGGAGAGTCGTGTCCATCTTTACAAAGTCGTCCATGTCGTCGGTTGATGCAGCCAATTCGTCGCTGCTGGCATCAGTTCGCCGCGATGACGAACTTGTTTTCCACGGGAACTTGACCGCCGCCGATGCAGTCGTGGCAGGCCCATAGCTTTGACTCTTACATTGACTCAGGGTCTGCCGCAGTTGGTAGGCATGCTCGTCGTGCACGCGTCCGAGTGGAAATGACGGCCGGGAGTCGTTGAACTTGAACCCCCGTAGTTCGTCTTGGGCCTCGTTGCCACCTCCTAATGATGCCCTGCGGGGTCCCGAGCGCGAGGCGGGTTTCGTGTCTGCTGTGTTCGTGTAGATGGATCCCAGATCACTGCTGGAGAATTGGGCAAAGTACTTGGTGATGTCACCATTTCCAGGTTGCATCCTTTGTCGGCCGCTCTCTTGCATCGTCGCGGTCGCTCGACTTTTGCCCAAGACGCAGCTTCGGCGGCGAAGTGGGTCGATATTCAAATTTCGAATGGAAAAAATATCTTGATTTCACTATAGTGGAGGTTGAGCGGGCTTGGGATTTAAAATCACAGCGCTATTGATCCCTATCATACAAATATCAAGATAATTTTAAACGGCGTCGCAAGTCGAACTTAAAACGGATTCAAATCCAGCGCCTTCTCTCTCAAGTGCGCACCTTTTACCGGCAAAATCCCACACGATTTGCGCGCCTCTCTGCCTCTGCTGATGCAATGTTGCTCCAAGAGCATCCATACGTTGGCGCGCACAACCGTTCTCTGATGTACATGCTTGCTATGCGGCAGGATTCGTTTCCAGTAGGAGTCCTGTCGGCATCTTCCCTGTTCAAATAATCCGGGACAAGGACGTGTCTTCTTTGTACATGGTACATTTGGATGAGTGGTGAGCAACTTACGTCATGAACTCCACTTGTCGGCGTGGTAAACCTGCCTGCATGAGGGAACCTCCTCCGCCATGACGACAGCGCAATATGCGAGCCCAGTGTGTTTCGATATTATCCTTCCAATTGATTGGGGCTGTCCATCCAGTACGCCCGGATCATTTCCTTCCGCTTCTTCGTGTCATGCGTGAGAAAGAGTTCGTGGATCTGTGGCGGTGAGTCCATGAACCGATCCAGCGTGTACGAAAACCGCGCCAAATATGGCAGGACGCGCTCGTCCCACATGGCTGGGTCCCACGTGATTGCTGTCGTCTTGCTCGTGTCCTTTTTGTTCTTCAAGTGCTCGACAATCTCGCCTTGGCTCGAGTCAAGGAGATACAAATACGTCTGCAGTTGCATCACGTCGTACGGAGGAAGCGGGTCCTTGAAGGCACGGATGCGGTTCTTCACTTCGATGACAGTCTCGCCGCTGATACCGTCGATGCGCCCCCCGACGAGCACGTTGCGGTACCCACCGTCGCCACACCGCACGCGGCCGACTTGCTTGCTCCAAAACTTTATGTTGCGCTGTTCCACCGTCGTTTGTGTCTGCGTTTCGTAATGACCGATGGCATGCACTTCTTGCGCCATCCCAAATTGGGTCTGCAGCGTCGAATGGAGCGCTTGGGTTACGTCTTCCTTCTCCGCGGGGCTCAACGTCGTCATTGCTTCGATTTGTTGCCGCACGACCTTCTTCTTCGCTTGGACATCCGCGACGGTCTCTGAAACTTCATCCAAGACGGCTTGCACCGCGGGTTGCTCCTCCACGACGCGCTCGACCTTTTCTTCGATTGTCTCCGGGATCGATGGCGCCAAATCCGATTCCAAGGCAGCGACATACTTCTTGTCTGTTCGCTTCCACACACCGAGAAAGACGTCCGAGATTTCGCGGAACGGGTTCGCGCCACAGATCACAGGAACTTCACTTGCGTACAAGACAATCTGCCTCTCGTAGTTGGATTTGTACTTGGACGCACCCTTCGTGTTGTAGCTGCGTGCATCTATGGAGAAGGAGATGGAGATGGTGCGCAGTCGGCATGCCGCGCCTCTCAAGCACGCAGCTTGACGGAGCATCGTCGTCTGTGGTGAATTGACTTGCGTTCTGCCACAGTGGTCATCCGGATAACATGTTTATCCGAATTTGGCGCGAGATACCTTTTTGTGTTTCGTAGGAGGAACTTCAACACGCTTGACAATGCGCGCGACATCGGAGACTGGAATGAAGATTATGGGATGTAATTATATAAGGAAGTTAATTCGATGGACGAAGGAACAACAACGAGGGGGCCTGGCTAACCAAGACGGAAAGACGACGCACCGCCCGGGGGGGCATGAATGCGGGTAGTGCTTCGGTCGGTGATGACGTTCCCAGTGTTCTGCGACGACCCACTCGCGTAGCGGTTTGACGAGACACGCTGGTCCGTGCTGCCACCCATCGAAGATTGGCCACCAGGAGGGGCGGCGACGCGGGTCGTGCTGCGGTCTGTGATCACGTTGCCGCTGTTTTGCGACGCGCCGCTGGCAAAGCGGTTGGACGACACTTGTTCGGGTTCCGCCATGGATTGGTGGCCTTGTTGACCACGACGGTTCCGCTCGGCCGCTTCCTTGGCATCATATTGCTGGTGGTGTTGCTCGGGGGTTTCTTGCTTCACCATGCGGACGCCCCGGCGAGGCGGCTCGTCGGCGGTGTTGTCGCCACCACCAAAGATGAGCGAGCCCATGGTGGATTGTCCGCCGGGGGCATGGTGCAAGCGGGTCGAGGAGCGTTGGGCCATGGTCAGCGAGTTGTAAAGTGAGCAAGGAGAGAGAGGGAAGGAAGTGGTGGGTTTCACAACTTGAAATTTCAAACTGAACGTCCTATGATTGGCTCCGTCCATGATAAATAGCCAATCAGAGAACAGTGAAACGAGTGTGTTCTGGGCTTTCGATTGGCCAATCAAGGCCCTCCCTGAAAGATTTCTGCGTTTCACTGCCTTCTCCGTGGCGCTTCTCCATCGGCGTCGGCGGATCCAGCTCGCGTTGCTGCAACTCTCATGATGGATGCGTCGTTTTCATGCGCACGTGGTCTTTGTCGCAAAGTGCCCACGCCCCACCGCAACATCGAGGTATGGATCCCAAGTTTACGAAGGATCGATATGTTCGTGTGTGGGAAGGTGCAACACCCGCGACCGCAATTAAAGACGGCACACACAAAACGACAATGTCAAAAACAATACAGGTGCATTAGGAGATGCAAGCACATACGCATGCTTCATAGATGAGATCGACAAGGCGGCGGAGATGTGCCGCTTTATTGGTCGGCATCGGTCGAGTCGGCGTTGATGTTCATGTCCAAAGGCTCGCCCGTGATGCGTTGATACAGACTCAAGACATCGTCCGAAGTAGTTTCAAAGTGGCTCGTGGCATCGTACGACGAGCTGATAAAGCAGTTGTCGGCACGGCCATCGCCCACGGCTTCGAATTGGTCCGAGACTTCGTCAAAGCGGTCGACATACTCGCCAATGAGCGACACGCCGAGTTCCAATTCGAGCAACGGCGTCGAGGTTTCGACAGTCGTCGAGACGATGGCAATGTACGTGTCGCGGGCGGCAACACAATGCGCAAATGAGACGACGCACACGTAAATGTCGTTGCGGCGGTTGGCTTGGGCGGCGGGGATGATGATCTGGCACGATTCCGAGTTGTTCGTGTTGGCGATCGGGTGGCGCAAGATGAAGATGGAGCGCACGACCTTGCCTACAGAGCGAGACTTTTCCTTGGGGAAGTACGACGGATCACCAATGATCAACTTGCCCTTGGCGACTTCGTTGCCGCAGCGGATACCCCACGCCTTGCCGTTTTCAAACAAGACTTCGTCAACCGAGCGGTTCAACATGAAAGTACCACCGTGGATCGCGCAGAGACGGGAGAAACCTTCGGGGAGACCACCCAACCCGTAGATAGGGTAAATGTAAGGGGACTTGCCGTAGCGTTCCAACGAGTAAGTGTACATCTTGAGGGCGCGCACAGTGTCGATGGCTGGGCGGTTGATGTAGCTGTCGTCGCGCATGAGAGCCATGGCGTGACCCGTGAAGCTTTGCGTGTTTGTATCGACGCCAAACTTGGCGTACACGTCACTCATGGGTTGCTTGAACAAGTCCAAACCTTGGTGCGTGTCCGGCTTGTCTTCTTCGTAGTTGTAGACGTACATGATCAAGCTCCGAAAGCGGCGCTTTTCGAAGATACCCATCAACGACGACGCCAAGGCTTCTTCGCCCGTGGCGGGGACCTTGTAGATGCGGCTGCCCTTGTACACATAACTGCCGTCGACGTTCTTGAATTCCAAGTAGCGAGTGACCTTGGTGTGCAAGAGCATCTTGACCAACTTGCCGCAAGCCATAATGAACTTGGGGATCAAGTCGATGTTGTAGTCGCGGTTGGAGCCAAGGCCAGCAATGGGTTCTGCGCCTTCGCCACGGAACTTTGTGTACAAGTTGGAGAGGTTCAACGACGCACAGTCGCCGCCGTAGTAGTTGTTGCGGTCCAAATGCAAGACCTTGAGGCCCTTGGTCGCCATCAAGCCACTCAAGATGCACTCCTTCAAGCCCGTGCCGAGAACAATGGCGTCGTACTCACCATCGGCAAGCGCTTCCGAGCCGGCAGGCAGCCACGCAAAATCATGCTTCGTTTCACCTTCCATCGTCGGCGGAGTTTCTGAAATTGAGAAATCCAAAAGTGACTTGGGTCTACTATTGCGGAGAATTCTTCACATCCCCTCATTCGTGCCGTTAGGTTCCACTCACTCAATAAACCATATCCTGCCATAAATAATATATATCCTCATTATATTTGATATTTGTAAAATGAATTTTAGCAAAACTAAAAATTCATTTTATGATAACTTGACGAAATAAATACTTCATTTCTATTTTTGGATTGTTGGCTTTTCAGAGGTTTTGAAATGCAGAAGGGGGGAGAGGGGAAGGGTTGGGAAGATACATCACAGAGCGACCCTTGAAAGGCAGGAGGAGAAATTCTTGCTGACAGGGCGGCGGCAGCAATGACCTGTCCTCGGGATCCATGGCCTTAAGTTATGAAATACATATGCCCAGGTATGAAGCTCAAGCAAGAAAGGCACTTGTGGCATCACTCCCAAAAACCCAAGGTTTACAACAATTGGGCGACTTGACAGTGCGTCCATGGCGCATGCGGAAGAAGATTGTCGAAAATCATTTGCCATGAGATCGATACTTGGGATGCCTTGGACTCTATTGCGGGGTGTGGTTGCAAGCAGCGTACCGTCCCAGCGCACGAGCAGCACAACATATTCAGTAAATCAGCAAGATGCGGTCGTGGAAGGCGTGCTCGACAAGCCCAACATTGACAGGGGTGCGTGTCGCCATTGCCATGAGACCTAAAAGTGTTCGTCCACGCTCCCGCGATTGGATTCGTTTGAAGGTTTCCCTATCGACTGTTGCATGCACTTCGTCCGACAGGTCGCTGAGTTTTAGCTGTAGGTCAATAATTCCCTTATATCGGCCATTGGCGACTATAGTTGCCCATTCAATTTGTGTCATGCAAGGTCGGGAGCTTGATGTGGTCAAAAGCAACCCCAACGGCAGTCTCGATGAATCCGCACCCAAGTCATACCAAAGATACGTGTTATGGTACATGCACGCTGTTGGTGTTTGAGCTTAGGACACGAACTGCTTCTTGTGTGTGAACGAGTACTCGGCAAAATGTACTTGCAACACGACGACGAGCTACATTCTTGAATATGGATCGATTTAAGATGACGGGCGATATATAGTCATATGGTGTCTAACATATAAAAACCAAGGTATTCCACTTACAATTTCTTACTTTTTGAATCTTACCTTGTTGTGAGGAACTGGTATTGTTGTGCCATCATTGCGTCATCCCTCAAAATGCACGTCCGCTGGCGCTTCCTACTTCTGCTCCTTGTCATCGTCTTCGTGCTCACCAGCGCGGCAAAGAAGAACACGAAGAAGCCTACGAAGAAACACAAGAAGCAGTTCAAGAAGCAGCACCGACGCCGACATCACCACAGGCGCGATGACGACGACGACCCCCCTGCCTTCCCAACGCTTCTGACTAAAGCAGAAGACGCCGAGCTGCAAGCGACCTTGAACGAGCTCGAGCACGACTTGCTCCCAACTTTCTTCGAAGAAGAAACCCAAGAAGTCGGCTTCAACGCCAAAGACCGACCGTTCATCGTCGAGCTTGACAAGTGCATCGAAAAGAAAGCGCTTCTGACGGGGTGCAAGACGACAGTCGGTGCCTTTGTCGCGTGTTGGTACCGCAACGACAAGAGCGGTCACTGCGTGCCCGAGATTCTTCGCCCCAAAGACGACTACGTGTTGAAACACAACCCAAACTTGTACTCGTACGAGATCGCCACGTCGAATGCGAAAGAAGAAGCGGAGAAAGGTATGGTCGTCCAAGACTTCAAAGACCAAGTTGTTCAAATTGAATACTTTCCGAGTGATGCGACTGCCATGTATGTTCGGCATCCTTTTGGGAATTGCATCGGACGTCATCATTGCTGTGGTAGTGACTTGAGTGACTTGAAGCGCGTCCTCCTTGTCGACAAGGCCATGCCCGACGGCCTCTACACATTGTACGTTGTCGCACTGATATCTATCTACATTTGTGAATGACGCTGCTCCAAATAGGCGCATGACGAACGTTGGCTTGACAGGCTACCCCGTGCCAGGCCAATTTGCTAACATTTCACTGCCGAGTTCGGTGCGCCGATTGTGAGTCGCGACTCAAACGGCATTTTGACATTGCGTAGGAATTTTCGACGCAACCAAATGACGCATTTTGACCCTGCCCAGTGGCTCGACGTTCCCCTCGCTGAAATGTACTGGAGATCCTGACAAAACTACTTCAATGATTGGTCCTTCTAGCTATTTGGGAAACAACAAACTCGCGGATCTGGGCAGCGTTACGTATCCTCAGTCATTACAAGTCATGTACGCCTTTGAGAGTCGATCGCGGACTCATATTTACGGGACAGGGACCTCCGAAGCAATCAACTGCGGGGGTTCCGTGGCATCAAACTTCCCATTGCACTCAAAGTTCTGTACGTGTTGGTCACTGCCACATGCGATGTTTACACTTGGAGTACCAGGCAGCTTGCCGACAACAAAATCAGCGCATTGCATGACATTCCATTTGCCCAGTTACCAAACCTCACTACATTGTACGAGGACACATGTATAGGTTTCACAGTGAGCGATGTAGGTCTCTTGTGTCGAATCGAATCACAACGCTAACCGCCGACGACAATGTGCTCCCGCCATCGCTCACGATGTTGTATGTGTCTGCCCCATCTCCATCCCTCATGTCATTGCCACTTGTCAAGGGATTTGACTGGAAACTACCTCGCGTCCATCTCGCCCGAGTTTGCCTTTCCCCCCAACTTGACGAGATTGGATCTCAACACCAACAACCTCACGTCCATTTCGTTCCTCAAATTCCCGTTGTCACTGACAAACTTGACCATTTACGACAATCCGATCACAGACGCTTCGTTTACGCCGGCCCAAGTCGCGCAGCTTCGGACAATCAACATCCTCGGCAGCACCGACGGCCTCAACTGTACTGGCAAAGGGCAGAAGCGCCGCATTGTCGACAAATTTTTTGTCTGCGAAACGAATGGCGACGACGAAACGAGCGTCCACACGTCGTCTTCTGCCTCCCATCGTGACGCGTCGCAGTCAGCGACCTCGTCTGTGTTGCCGATTGTGCTTGGTGGCGTGGGTGGCATGCTGCTCGTGACAGCCGCCACGGTGTTGTTCGTCTATCGCTCTCGGTTCCGCAAGCCAAGAGAAGACGACCACGAGGATCGCGACTCGGTTATCTTTGAATCGCATGGCAGCGGCAAGCCCATGCCTCTCGTGGACGTCGGACGACCCAAACAAGTTCCACCCCACGCGACCAACATGCAAAACGACTTTCATCGATCCGAGACAAGCAGCACGACCGAGTCGTTTGTGTACCCGACGAGCCCTGCGTGGCTCGAGTTTGCCATCCAACTGCACGAAGTTTCCAATGTCATTCCAGTCATCGGGTAGGCCACGTTTATATGCCTATCACTTATTGGTTGGGTAGAGGTGGCTGTTGCGCCGTGTACAAACGACGCCGCGTCTTGCTCACGTCGCTCGACCCACAGCACATTGACAAGACACTTGACATGGCGATGGCCTTTGGTTCCCACCCGACCATTCTGCGCTTCTATGGCATCGTGGCTGGCGCGACGTCGACGCAGCTGGCTGTGGAACTATTGGCACGCGGCACGTTGGACACGGTGTTGACCACATGCACGTTGGACTGGAGGCAGAAACTGCACGTTGCGCTCAACGTGCTCGACGCACTCGTTCACTTGCACGCGCAGCAGCCGATGCCGTTCGTTCACATGACACTGGCGAGTCACATGATCCATCTGGACGACTCGTTCTCGGCCAAGTTGAAGTTGCCGTTTCCGGACGACGCACTCGAGAAGCAAAGTCCGCTCTGGTCGGCCCCTGAGCTCCGCCAAGGTTGGATCCCCAGTACCAAGTCGGACATGTATGCCTTTGGGGTTCTCCTCGCCCTCCTCGATAGAGAAGCCTTGCCAACGAAGCCACTTAATGACGATGGAACCATCGAATGGTTCCGCGTCACGTGTCCAGCTAACGTCCGCGCATTGGGCCTCGACTGCCTGCAAGCGAACCCAGCCCATCGACCGACGGCCGAAGACGCACTGAGGAGGCTTCGCGAAGTCTTGGCCGAGGCTGAGGCTGGGATGCTGGAGCTTGATGGGCTCTCGTCTGTTGATGGCAGCTCATCTGCAGGGACCACAACCTTGTAGTTATGACTGTTTGAATCCAGATATGACCCACAATGCAGTCGAGTGCAAGAAGATCGAGCTGCTGTTTCTGCTGGTGCGGATGGATGACAGGGTTGAACATCCCACACGTTCCGTTTGTGGTTCACTGGCGACATTGCATGCCTACGACGCGCGGAAACTTTGTAGGGGCAGAGACTCGCTTTCCATTGCGCCGTATCAAAAAGGAGCTCATGCCAAGCTCAGACTTCCCATGGAGGTGTTGAGGTGATGGAAGCAGTTAGGAGGAGGCGACGGAGGAGCGACTCCTTTGGATCGCGCCTGAGCTCCTCGCAAGCGACCAATACGCCACAGACATCTACTCGCTTGGCCTGTTCCTCTCGACGCTGGAGCGTGAGCCGCGCATCCGGCCGCAGCCGCCGACGCGTGTCTGTGGTCGATGAATTGTCTGACGTCGAATGACTGAGTCGCCCCGAGAAACTCAAGCAGTTGAGCACCCAGTGCCGCCATTTGAGTCCCGAAGACCACCCCGCCGCCGTCGACACCGCGTATACGCTGCGGCAACTGACTGGCGAACACAGACAAGTCCCATCACCAAAGCATGGAGTTGGTGTGAGGTCCTTCGATTTCTATCGCCAGGCTCCCTTGAAGTTGCTGTGACGGTCGTTGGGGTTCAAGTGATTCATTTCTGCCAAGAGAAAGTTACTGTTGTGCCGAGGCGCCACAATGTTGCTGAGGCTCGTCCGAAACATCGTTCGGTTGTGTTGACCAATCAACGACAGGGGAGTTTGGGAATGGACCAATCATATTGCAATCATGAAGCGCACCGGGGCGCACGACTTATACAGTCGAGAACGCGACCAAAGTTGAGTTGTCGACCCAAAGAAAAGCCTGCTCTGTCGACAGGAACATACATTTGGCATCCGAGATATGCGTTGTATCATTTGTATCACGCTCGAGTGTGAACGCAACTCGGTCGGGCCTCGAAGGAGCCCAAAGTTGGCCAAATGTAACTTCATGGGGCGATTGGAACAAACTAGTCCGCTTCATAGAAATCTAAAATACTTCACCGTTCGATCATCTCAAATGTGATCTGGTTGGTGCGAGATTGCAAATCGACCATTCCAACAGCCAATCAAACCTGCACAAAGTTGGCGCTCCGGGGTGCATTTGTCGTTGAGGGTCTGTTGATGTCGTGTTGTTGTCAATCGCATTGCTGCGGCGGACATTGCCCACGCACGACACAAAATGCCCGGGGCAATGCGCATGGACGACCCATTGATCGGGCGCGGGTCGCGTGCGAAGAAGACGAAGAAGGTGGTCCCAGCCAAGAAGTCAAAGAAGGAGACCAAATCCAAGAAGAAACCGCACACGCCAGACAAGAAGCGCGCACCATCGCTCGACAGGCCGCATGATCCATACCCGGCCCTCATGGCACCAGAAGAAGACGCATTGATCCAGGGAGACGACGAAGCGTCGACGGACAAGAACTACGACACAAAGATCACGAGCTACTACGCGACGTGCGAGCAGGAGCCTGGCGTGACGCTGTGCACGGAGAAGTCTACGAACCGAGACTACCTCTGCTTCTCGACGGCCTCCAGCAAAGGCAAGTGCAAAGTGCACTACGTCCGTCGGCGTGCCGTCGACATGCAGGACTTTGATCGGACGTATTACTCGTACGGTGTCAACGACGAAGTCAACGAGACGGGGCTCGCAATCAACTTTATGGAAGACCCAGTCCGCATCGACTACTTGCCCCGCAACATGAGCATGATGTACGCAGTGCCACACGCATGAGTGACCTGTGACGATTCCATTGGCTAGTGATTTCCATGATCTGAAAGGCGGTCTCAAGTTTCAAAACATGGTCGTGCCAGACGGCACCAAGTGGATGTGAGTGCTGCTGCCTACGTGGGGTGATAGTAGTTGACACCCCTTTAGTCGCCTCAAGAATGTCCAATTGACAGGGTACCCAACCCCAGGCTTTTCGAACATTACGCTGCCCAAGTCGATTGTCCGCATGTAAGATTTGGTTCCATATGCCTCTGTGGTTAACGATGTGGTAGCAATTTCCTCCAAAACAAAATCACGACCTTTGATCCGTCCGACTGGAAAGACAGCAACTTGGATGAAATGTACGTCGGAGATATGGGTCCAAATGCACTGTGCACCACGGTAGGATGGTCGAAAACAACCTCATTTCGACCATTGGCCCCGTCGCTTTTCCATCCAAGTTGCGATTCTTGTACGACAGACAACAACTTGTGCTCATGCCCATCAACCAACTACTTTAGAAACATCCGTCAAAACCACTTGACCGACCAGAGCTTCCACGGCACAGTCTTTCCCGCCACCCTCCGCTCCCTGTACTTCCCACGAGGCCAACAACTTGCACTCACACGTCCCATCTAGTCGGCTCGGAAACAATCAAATCAGCTCCATCGCAGCGCTTCCCGTGCGCAACTTGGCCCACATTGAACGCATGTACAAACTATTATTGGTCGCATCCTTTTTAATGCTGCTGTGGCAGAGGCCTTCGGGAAAACAAGCGCATCACACGCTTGGACAAGGCCGCGGCCGATGCGTTGCCGCCGTCGCTGGCCCTCTTGTGTGCCTTCCTCCTCCTTCTAATCATGACGTGCCCTCTTGTAGCGACCTTGCAGGCTGCTCCATCGCTGAAATCACGCCCGATTTCTACCTTCCACCCGCGATTAAATTTCTCCATCTCACCGACAACAACCTGACGACGATCCCGTCCACGCTCCGCTTCCCACACACGCTGCAGCGGCTCTCCTTGGATGGGAATCCAATCAAGAGCTTCGACGTCTCCCCCGACACGTTCAAGCAATTCCAAGGCCTCCTCGCGTTTGTCGCGACCTCGCAGCACCTCGTCTGTGGCGCTGGGTTCGAAAAGAAGCTCGTCGTGAATGCCACGTATGTGTGTGTGGGGACTGGCGTCACTGCCGTCGAGCTGGCCAATGGCGCTGGATCAGGTGCGTCCAAATGAGAGTCTGAGCATCAGCTCACAGTCCATGCAGGAGGTGGCAATCCACGAAGCGGCGCGCTTCCCGTTGTTGGCATTGTTTCCGGTGTTGTCGGAGCCCTCACACTCGCCATCGTGGCACTCTTTTTCATGTACCGTCGTCGTCGCTCAACTGACCAAGGGGACGACAACAGTGCCTTTGATTCGAAATCAACACCTGGCACGATGGAACAAGGCACACTTCCACCGATGCCCCACGTCCCCACGCACCACCTTGATCCCATGGCGCCACCACCGTCAGGTCGGCACCACCAAGACACGGATGTGAGCTCGACAGACTCGTCAGAAGTTGAAAGCAGTTTAGACGGCTACACGTCCGTGGCGGCCACCCAGACATCCTTTGGCGGGTACACGGCCACACAAGTGGCGACGTCAACGTTGATGCGATCGTCTCGAAAGCAAGCCAAGGTAGAGCTACCCAAGGTCCTGACCAAACACAAGGACCTCACACGGCTGGCCATCCCGCCAGATGAGCTTCAACATGTACATGCCTTCCACGGGTATGTCATCTTGTCTCAAGCTTCGTATGACGATGCTCGCAGGTACCTTGAAGCGGCCACGTGGAACAAGCACCCCGTGGTGCTCAAACCTCTCCTCGAAACTAAACCCGCGGTGCGCCTTCGCCTCCTCGCCTCACTCACGCACCCCAACCTCATCCTCTTGTACGGGGTTACGTGGTCGTGGCACGACGGGGACCTGAAGCTTGTGCTGGAAAAAGTCGCCCGCGGCAGCCTCCGTTCGCTCCTCTTTGCACCGCATCCACCCATGTGGTCACTCGCCGAGAAGCTCAATATGGCAGCAGATGTCGCGACGGCGCTCCTTGTACTCCACGAGAAGAACACGATCCACCATGGACTCACGGATGCCCATGTGTACTTGACCGACACGTACCAGGCCAAGCTCGGTCTTCCCATGCATGGACACGATGGCCAACATGATGGAGGCGATTGGGAAGACGCGACAAAGGACGATCCGACTCGGCTCCTTTGGATCGCCCCCGAGCTCCTCGCTGGCGACCAAGATGCCACGGCCGCCGCTGACATGTACTCGCTCGGTCTGCTCCTCTCGACGCTGGAGCGCCAGGCTCTGCCTGGGGACGCGTCGACAGTCAACCGACTCCGCGACGCCGCGCCGCCATCCGACCGCCGCCGCCGCGTGTCTGTGGTCGATGAATTGCCAGACGTCGAATGGTTCAGTCCATCGTGTCCCGAGAAACTCAAGCAATTGGGCGCGCAGTGCCTCCATTTGATTCCCGAAGACCGCCCCGCCGCCGTCGATGCCGCGTATACGCTGCGGCAACTGGCCAAAGAACTAGCGGACGTAGCTGCCAAGGACAAGAAGCCCCGCACCGGCCGTCAAAGTATGGACCTGTAGATGGAGTCGTCACCCTCTTCAACATGATCTTGTTGCTCTGGATGGTCGATCGCACTTGGGTCGCTGTTCGCTGTCGTCGGGCGGGGATTCTGTCGTCGGGTCGATCCTTGAGCTTCTCTGATTGGCCAAAGTACGATCGTCAGACCAGGCGCTTGTTTCAACCATCTGATGCAGGAAATTTATGGGCTGTCGGCCACCCCATTACTAATGTACGACTTCCATCACATATTGAGCTCCCGCAAACCACAGCTCGGTCGCGTGGTCATGGCTATCTGCGTCCACCCAACACAATCACCCTAGCTGTCGCCGCTTCGTCGAGAATACGAAACGATGACCCGCGCCTGGGCCAAGCTCGTTCAAGATGCAACGCCATCGGGATCTCATGTCCACCAGAGGCAAATTATTCCAGAGGTAGAGGTGATTGGCCGTCAGTAGACAGTACGTACCCTTGCACTATCGACCAGATGGCCAAATCTGTGCAAGGTGGTGCCTGTCGTCGTCGCACGACACACTGAGCTGTCCACAACTACCTTGGGACTCAACAGCCTCCTTCATGACAGTCGGCATGCGCGTGGCCATCCTTGTTGTGTACCTCCATGCAGCGGCGACCATGTTCCTCGCGGGTGCCACTTCCCATCGCAAGGGACACCATGTGACTGAGGCTGTCAACCATCGCGATCCATCACCGCCACTGTTTCTCACTCGAGACGAAGCCAAGCGCTTCGACCGGTCCATCACGCAGAAACCAAACTTGAAGCATGCCAAGAAGACCACTCGCAAGCACCGGAGCAGGAGAGGTCGATCCGCAGGGCCGTCATCTCCATCAAGCCCCGCTTCGTCCGGCGCGTTCACGGCCTTGTCCACCCAGTTTGCTTTGGATGGTCAACACACGACCCGTGTTGGTGCATGCAACGCCCAGCTCACGCTCACGGCCTGTGAATTGACTGGCACTGCATCGCCCAAGTCGTGCGTGACGCAGAAAGCAGCGGATGGTTCATGCGCTGTCGAGTTTGTGCGGGAGAAGGACGTCTACACGCACATGTTCAACGAGAAGTTTTACTACATGGAGACAAGTCCAGGCAACCCGTCGGACTTTGCCGTGTCGGGGCTCGACGTACCGCTCATCATCCACGCGCTGCCCGCCAATGCCCAGCACTTGTACGTACATGATGGTGTGTCGAGTGGTTGATCGGATGTAGGGACTTTAACTTTCTCAAGTCGCTCACGATGGAACATGTTGTCATCCCCGAAGGCGTCCAAGTCCTCCGACTCGCCAATGACAATTTGAGAGGGTACCCCGTGGCTGGGTTTCAAAACCTGACACTGCCTTCGACCATGACACGCATGTATGTGTGTTGCGTCGTGTTGTGAGGTCATGAGGTTGGGGTTAGAGCACTCCGCGCCAACAAACTGGAGACGTTTGATCCGTCCAACTGGACTCACTTACGGTCGCTTCGAGACATGTACGTTGATGGAATCCCTCATGTGGACCCCACGTTTGGACTAGCTTTGTCCAAAACAACCTCCTTCAGGACTTGGGAAAGGTCACGTACCCTCCAAGTGTCACGACATTGTCCGTTCTTGTCCAAGCAATAGCCTCAACACGTTGCCTAGGAACTTGCGCAACAACGTCCTTCGGGCATTCACAGGGACGGTCTTGCCGACGCAATTGCGGGTTTTGTACGCAAACTAAGTCACCATATTGACCATGCTCACCTCCCTTTTTGACGTAGAGAACTCGGAAGCAACCACATTCCGTCAATCTCGGTCCTTCCCATCGGCAATCTCATCAACCTCACTCGTTTGTACGACCCAGCGTCTTGCCCTATCCCTGACACCATATATCCAGGGAATTGAGCCACAACAAAGAGCTCGTCAACCTTACCCAGCACGACACTTTGCCACCGAATCTTCAAATCTTGTCTCGTACCCTCGAGCGACCACATGACTAACCTCTGGCTAGAAACCTCCACGGGTGCTCCATTGCGACCATCGACCGAGGATTTACGCTCCCATCGACGCTGCTCAACTTGGATTTGAAGGACAACAACTTGACGTCGATCTGGCACCTCCAGCTCCCCTCGTCGCTCGTGAGCCTCACACTCGCGGGGAATCCATTGACGAACATGAGTGTCACACCAAACACGTTTCGCGTGCTCCAGCAACTCACCCACTTTGATGGTCCGACGTCCGTCACCCCCTGCTCAACTGGCTTTCAAGCCCAACTCGTCTTCAAGGTCCGCCTCTGCGTCCCGCTCTCGGCCATGCCCGCTTTTGTCGCGCAAGGATCCGCGAGTGACACGCGACAGAGTTTCCACACCACCATTTTGCCGATTTTGCTCGCGTCCGTCGTCGTCGCGGGGGTCGTGGCGCTGTTTGTCGTGTCGACACAGCGGCGCCGCGACAACAACCATGTGGTCCACTCGCCAAACAAGGACGACTTGAGATCGCCGCTGCCGCCATTGGATTCCATGTCCCATTACGAGATCGCCGACACGCATGGCGGTAGCTTGAGTGCCTACTCGTCAACCGACGATGGCGGCGACGGGTCCAATGCGTCGTCGTCGTCGTCGTACACTTTGACCATGCAGGGTTCGACCGTCGTCTTGCGGGAAGAGGATTGCCCGACCGCGTTGCAGTCGCTGGCCAAGTGGGCGATCCCCGCCGAGTGGTTTTCGGACGTGTCGTCGTTGGGCGGGTACGTGTCTGAGTCTGATCGGTTGATCTGAGTCTGATTCCAGGTCGTTGCTCCGGGCTCGATGCGACCAGCGCGTCGTCGTGCTCCACCCGCTCCTCGACAACCAAGTCGACATGGCGCAGCTCCTCGGCACCCTCACGACGCTTCGTCATCCGTCCATTGTGTCCTTTTGCGGCGTCACGTGGAACGACTCGGACGAGACGACGCTCGTCTTTGAGTACATGACGGGCGGCACCCTCACCGACCTCTTCCGCCGCGGCCGGCGGCTTTCGTACCCCCAAAAGCTGCGCCTCGCGCGCGCCGTCGCCCAAGCACTCGCGTGCATCCATGCCCATGGGAGCGTGCATTCCAACATCTCGTCAGACATGGTACTCCTCCACGGCGCCACGGGGATGCCCAAGCTCCGCCTCCCCTTGACGATCGACGCATCCCATGATGGTGTCTGGTATGCCCCCGAACAGCGACTGCACCACCACCCGTCGAATGCTGCCACGGACGTCTATGGCTTTGGCGTGCTGCTTACCGCGTTGGACCAAGAAGCCGCACTTGTAGCTCTAGCTTTCACGCCCAAGTGCCACGACGATTGGCGGGCGCTGGGGGAACGATGCTTGCGCGAGACGCCGTCGCTTCGACCAACCATGGAGGACGTTGTACTGACACTCTCGACCATGTTGGAGGGAGTATAAGTCTCAATCTATGGAGTTGAGGTTATACTGTCGCTCCCAACAATTCAAGTATCATAATTGGCGAATCTCACATTGTCGTTTGTTCGTGAGAAGATGACTCTTGTTGTCGTTTGTTCGTGAAGAGGTGACCAAGGTATAAGACCTTCGTGAATAGTACTAAAGTAGCCAACGAGAGTGACGATGACACGCAAAGGAACGGCTTGTCGTTGACTTGGTGGATTCAAAATCCATAGATTGCAGTCGCTCTTGTCGTACGCAGTTGGTCTGTTTGTTCTCACTTGAGGTTTGTATGCCGGATCGAATAAATCAGCGTATTTTGGATTGTCACAATCGTTGCAGTCGCCTGCCTACATCCCCACTAAAAGGAATAATCCTAGTGTATTTCCTCGATTCCCATTGGTACCCTATGGGATAATACCTACTTTAACGCATATAATTTCCCATTACATCGAACACTCGAGTTGATCCTGATGGATTGAGTTCGTCCCAATCAAGATAAAACGCATGGGTCCCCCGATGGTCAAAACCCAAGGCACAAGGTATTTCGACCTTTTTGCACCCACCTTGTCTGGTCAAGATCAAACATCCAGATGTCGCCCAGCAATAAAAAAAGTCACATCATAGAGGCTTTCCCCGCGTCAACGCCAAGAATCATGGTTCAGCGGCTGTGGCTCTTCTTGTGCGTTCTTGCTGCTTCGGTGCTGTCGGATCTGCCGCCATCGACCACCATGGCAGCGCCTGCGTCGCATGCTCATGCTGCATCCATGTCGCGCAGGCTGCACTCCAAGCACAAGGACGACGAGGACACCGACCCACCTCGTCGCCGAGGCAAGACGAAGAAGAGTAAGACGGAGACGCGCCCGCCTTTGCAAGGCTCGCTCGCCGCCATGGATACACCAGACGTATTTACGACCGACGACGAGAAGGCGCTGAAGAAGTACATGAAGACGCACCACAACGTTGCCCGCAGTCGCGCCATGTCGGCCGACGCGGAGGAGGCGGCGATCTCGCAGAGCCAGTTCGACACGGCGGCCACGGAATCCTACGGCGTGTGCGACCCAACGCTCCATCTCACAGCGTGCCTGCAGCGCGGGACGGGGCTGACTGTGCCATGCATGACAAAGACGAACGCGACCAATGGCGGCGCGTGCGCCATCACGTTCGTTCGCGAGAAGGACCCAGGCAAGGCCAACCACGACGAGAAGTTTTACACATTGGCCGCGGCCGACGGAGACATCCCAGGCCTGGCTGTGCAGTCGCTGGAGGAGACGCTCGTCGTGCAGAGCGTGCCTGCCTCGCGTCACATGTACCATCGTCCATCCTGCGTGTGATTCCTCATGTGTGGGTCGTCTTGTATGTAGGGACTTTAGCAACATGAAATCGTTTGTGATGGAAAACCTCGCGCTACCAGAAGGCGTGCACACCCTGTACGGTGGTTGCGACGGGGTCTTGCCTGACGATCTTAGTAGTCGCCTTGCCAACCTCCAGTTGAACGGGTATCCTGCCAAAGGCTGTCGCAACATCACATTACCTTCGACCATGCGTCGCATGTACGTTGCTGGTTCGTTTGCAGTGGTATGACATGGGGGCAGCGCATTGCGAATGAACCGCCTCAAGACATTTGATCCTTCCAACTGGGCGAATGTGCCGCTACAAGACATGTGCGTCGTCAAGTAGACGCGGTGGAAGAAGACTCATGGCTGACGCTGTAGCTTTTTGGAAAACAACCTTCTGTCGGATTTGGGCAACGTAACGTTCCCGCCCTCGGTGACAACGTTGTATGCGTGATCCAATTGTGACTTGCCACTCACTTTTGATGTAGAAACCTCCGAAACAACGTCATCCGCGCCTTTTCTGGCACGACGTTGCCCACGTCCTTGCGCATACTGTACGTCCTTTACGATCCTGCGCATGGATGTTATCAATGGTCGTAGGCGACTCGGCAACAACCACATCCCGTCTGTCGAAGCCGTTCCGATGACCAACCTCACGCAACTCGTCACCTTGTACGTTGTGAGAACCATCCTTCGTCATGGCTGTTCCTCCTGTGTAGGGAGCTTCGCGAAAACAAAAACATCACGATGCTAACGAAGGCCACAGGTGACGCGCTGCCGTCGACGCTCACCAACTTGTATGGTCCAGTCATCGACGATGACCTTCTTGACACATCATCTATAGAGACTTTTCCCTCTGCTCCATCAGTCGCATCGACGCCGACTTCAAGCTGCCACATAATCTCACAGTGCTCAAACTTCGTCACAACAACCTCACGAGCATCTTCAACCTCACACTGCCAACCTCGCTGGGGGAATTCACACTCGAAGGCAACGACCTCATCGATGCGCGCATCACCCACGCCAACTTTGATGTCCTGCGCCGCAGCCTTCGCTCGCCATCAAAGGGAACGACGTACGCGACGGCGCCGCCGCAGTGTCGCCCCGGCATCGAGCGGAGCATGGCCATCCACTCGCTCGTTGTCTGCGTCGTCCTCGATCCATCCAACCCTGTCGACCAGGCCGTCGTGTTGGGCGGCGCCCAAGCCAGCACTGTCGTTGCTCTTGGCCACTCGACCTTTGTCTCGACTGTGCTGCCCATTCTGCTCTCGGCCATCGGCGGCGCCGCGCTCGTGGCCGTCGCATTTGTCGCCATCTATCGCCGCCGCCAGCGCTACGACCACGGCGCGGCGGCAATGGCCCATAAGTCGGCCCTCAGTGGGACGGTACTCCTCAACACGGCCTCACGCGTGTCGTACGTCGAGTACAGCAGCAGCAGCGTCAACGCCAGTTTGATGGAATTGAACCCGCGCCACGACCGCCGCTTCGTCTCGTCCTCGGTCGCGCCGTCGTCTTTTGATCCGTCGGTCGACTCGCTCGTGACCGCCGAGTACGATTCGGACCCGCCGACGTCGGCCAGTGCCGCACTCACGTCGTCCATCTCATGCGACATGGAATCGTGCCCGTCGAGCTTACATGCCTGGATGTCGTGGGTCATTCCCCCGCGAGATGTCCAGGACGTCGACCGACGCGCCACCAAAGTGTACGTAAACACAGTCGACCCTAACGACGATCAGGTATACACAACAATGGCTAGCCTCGTGGGGGTCTGCCACGGCCGCCGTGTCACGCTCGTGGCCGCCGCCACTGACGCAGCCGACGCCCTCCTTGCGACCCTCACAACCATCCACCATCCGCACGTGGTTCCGTTTTTCGGTGTCACGTGGACCGACCATGGTGATGATGCATCCCTCCTGCTTGTCTTCGAGTCCGTGGGCGGCGGCACTCTCCGCGCGCCGTTGCTGCTCGACCATGTGTGTCCACCAACTCAAAAGTTTGCCATCGCGTTCGCCGTCGCCGATGTGTTGACGTATCTGCATGGCCATGGCGTAGGTCGTCCATACTCGCATCTCTCTGTCGATGCCATCTTGCTCGATGTGCACGGCCAGGTCAAGCTGAACCTCCTCCACAACAAGGAAACGAACGAGGTGTGGACGGCACCGGAACACCGCGACGACGCGCCAACCGCCGCCGCGTCGCTGGAAGCCGACGTCTACGCGTTCGGGATCCTCCTTGCCACGCTCGACCGGGAAGCCGTTCCCGACCTCTCCGACCAAGATCCCCTGCTCTGGTTCACCCCAGGCTGTCCCGCCTCGATCCGCGATGTCGGCCTCCGCTGCGTCCAGGAAGATCCACGGCAGCGCCCATCGATGGCCGAAGTCATGACTGTGCTCACCGAGTTTGCGCACGACGGCGAGTCCTCCGCCGCCGCTTCGACCGTCTCCACCACCGACACGTTTAACCATTAACCATGCTTTTGGACCATGACGGCCGGCCGTCGTTGTGTTGTAAGCACACACGTCCAACCGAGCGTTCTGATTGGCTAGTTTCTTGATACACCAAATTGACGACAACGACCGCACGCAGAAATCGCATGGTCAAATGTTGAAAATTGTTTATTTTGGCCAGAATTTGAAACCTAAATTCCCATGGTTTTGGCTGCGGCAGCCATTATTATAAATGAAAACTCAACAATAGATATTTGAATCAACGTGAAAATGAATTCGTATCCGGATCATTTACAGCCATGTGGTTGCATCTGTCAGCCTCTTGTGGCATCATCAACCTTGGGCATGGCGAGATGGACGTGGCTGCGCGTGGCGACTGTGGTCGTCACCGTCGCGTTGAGTCTTTCGGATGCCCACGCACACAAGAAGGGCCGCTCGGCCAAGACACCGGCGCCGACGGATACGACGCTCTCGGACCGCGACCAGCGGCTGCAGAACTACCAAGTGTTTGGCTTTGCGCCAGATCCGACAAAGGAGAAGCGCGTGGTCAAAGCATTGGCCAAGGCCAAGCCCACGACGACAGCAAAGTCCAAGAAGAAATCCAAAAAGAAGAAGACAAAGAGCAAAGATGAGGCGGACGAAGCACCCGATGGCACGTACAACTGCGGCCAAGACGGCGGCGCGGTCCTCACAACATGCACGATGGGCAAGACGCAGGAGCTGTGCATCCTCTCAACCGACCAAGATGGGAAATGCACGGCGCAATTCATTCAGGCGAGAAACGATGGCGGCACGACGGGGCAGAAACTCGTCGCGATCGAAGATTTCAAGGAGCCGCTCTCGATCCAAATCATCCCAGACAAGTTTGATGTCGTGTACGGCAACGAGGACATGTCCATCTCTCAATGTTCCGTCGTAGGAGCTTGAACGACCTCGACCGCGGCATCGTTCTTGTGAACCAAGTCGTGCCCAACGGCACCACGACCTTGTACTATCTCCCACATCGCCTCTCGTGTTGCTCATTTCATTGACCATGTAGTCAAATCACGAAATCAAGAGTCAAGGGATATCCGACACGCGACTTTGAAAAGCTCACGCTTCCTGCCACCCTTCAAACCCTGTACGAATGAACCAACCAGGTCAGATTGTAGTTGACTGCATTGGGTAGAGATTTATCGGCCAACAGCATGGAGGTATTCAACCCCAACGAGTGGGTCAACCAAACGACCAACCTCACGAGATTGTACACATCGCAACCACCATCGCGCCTTGTATCTGAGCGCGCAGCATAGGGTCTTGAAGAACAACCAGCTTCAAGACTTGGCCAACGTCGTGTTTCCAACGACGCTCACATCCCTGTACGCCGTCGTCTCCATATGTTGCCTCACTGTTTGCATAGCATCCTCGCCGACAACATTTTCAAGGGATTCAAAAACGTAGCGGCGTTCCCAGCCGCATTGGAAACTCTGTACGCGATGCATGTTTCATACAACGGAAGACTCATCTTGACACGACAGGGAGCTCGGCCACAACTATTTGACCAACTTGTCGACACTTCCGCTTCAGCAGTCAAAAGGACTGCTTGTGCTGTACGTTATCTCCTCCTTGTTTGTATTCAATCATTTGAGTAGCAATTTGGCAGAAAATAAATTTGCAACGCTCCAAGCCGCCGATGTCAAGACGCTCCCGCCTTCGCTTCGGACCTTGTACGTCCTCGCTCGACCAATGTATCTCACACAATGTGGTAGAATCTTTGCCAACAACAACATCAGCAGCGTCGAACCAAATCTTACATGGCCTGCAAACCTCGAATCCCTCGACCTGAGCAACAACAACCTGCGTTCTATTGCCGCCCTCACGACGCTCCCGCCCAAGCTCAAGAAACTGCTCCTGAATGACAACCCGGTGCAGTCGTTTGTGATCCCGCTCGCGCTTTTTGACAAACTCAATGCGATCGAAACGGTCACGTTCGCGACGATGCCCGCGGCCTTTTTGTGTCCGACGGACGCCCCCAAGGCCACGACGACGCACAAAACCAACACGATCCAAGTGTGCGTCCAGGGCCTCAAGGACGGCGCCGCGTCGTCGACGTTGCCGATCGTCCTCGGGGCCGTCGGCGGCGCCGTCTGCCTCGCCGCGTTCGCCGTCTATGCGTACCGCCGTCACACCGACGGCCGCCGCCACGAGAAGCCATGCAACGCAGTCCTCATGGATGAGCGGCACTTGGATGAACTCGACTACGACGACCGGCGGGCGGTCGCGCGCGGTGGTATCGTCATGGGGCGGCGCCACGATGGCAGCCATGGGTCCACGGACGAGTCGGTTGGGTCATCAGTGGTGGGTGGCAGCTGCGCCGACTACCCGCGCGCGTTGGCGCAACATGCGATGTTGCGTTCGTTTGCGATCCCGTGCGACGCGATCGTTGACCTGAGTCCCTATGTCGGGTATGTTATTGTGCGTTGTGACAACTCATGCGTGGCTACTAGGGACACTTCACGGGGCCAGCTCCAAAGTGGCCGCCACGTGCTCCTCAAGCCCCTCTTGACAGACCACGACATGGACATCCTCGAGCTGCATGCGGCGCTGCCGCACCCCAAGATCGTCACGTTCGTCGGCGTCACGTGGGATATTAGCGGGACGCTGAGTCTCGTGACCGAGTACATGCCCCGTGGAAACCTCCGCGGGTTCCTTGAGAACGCGGCCGCGCCGGTGCCGCTTCCGACCAAGCTAATGCTCGCCATCGATGTGGCCGAGGCACTTACGTTCCTCCACTTCCTCCGCGAGCCCCTGGTCCATCTCCATGTCACGTATGCCATGGTGTTCCTTGAGCACGACGGCCTTCATGACGAATGGAGCGCCAAGCTGCGTCTGCCACTCGACGGCGGCATCGCATTTGCCGACGCGCCGTGGACAGCGCCCGAGGTCGTCCGTGGTGACCGCGCAACCCCCGCCGCCGACATTTACTCGTTCGGTGTCCTTCTTGCCTTCCTTGACCAAGATTTCCTGCCGCACCCCATCATCGTGGAAGAGGATGGCGATGTAACGACGGGCGACAACATGCAGCTTCTGCCCACCTTTACCTCGCACGGGCACATGCTGCCTCTTGGCCTCCGTTGCATCGCCGACGATCCTGCCGCGCGGCCTAGCGCCATGGACGTCGTCTACGCACTCAAGAATATCCTGCACCAAGTCCGTGCGATTGTCGTTGACGAGTAGAATTGAGCCCAAGCGTCGAATGTCATTTGAAGTTGAATTTGAGGACGCCACGTCACAGGTTTTGCATATCTGTGCAACGGATCAGCATCCGGTTGGCTCGACCCCAGAAAGGGACCCTGCACCGGATATTCTGACGCACTTGCCCACGAGAGGCGCTGGAGAAAAGCGGCGCAGCGGCGATGGCCATCAAGCTGCACCCCCTATTAATGCCCCGTACCGCACCTCCATTGAGCCTGGAATACAAGTATACTGAGGGGAGAAGGTAGCACATACAAGTGGTCTTTGGAAGCGATACAGGCCGGCAAGAACCCTCGTCAGGCAGCGGCGGTGTCGAAAGACACTTGAATATTGTATGTCCATTTGGCGCCGTCGTAACGACCAACATTCAAGGCGTATAATATTGGCCAATCAGAGGGGCTTCTTTGCCCGCCCCCTCCCAGCCTTCAAATTCGCATATGAAGTTTTATATGTGGGGAACCTCCTGATAGAAAAGCTGGTAAAAAAGGCCCCATGCACCACGTTGCACAACCGTCACTTTAGTTTTGCTTCCTTTCCAGTCAATTAGCAATGGTACGTCTCTGAGGATGCGTATGCAGGAGGCAGGAGAAGTTGACAGAGCGATGGTGAATGTAGAGCTCCGGTGTTGGTGTTGATGATGTCGCTGTGACCACGTTCAATGGCTTCAAGTTGCAAACCGACGGATACAAGTTCCGCTATTTGACCTACAAAATCCAAGGCGACACGATCATTCTCGACAAGACTGGTGCCCGCGAAGAAGGCTACGACGAGTTCGCCAAGGCTTTGTCTGCCGAACCAAACGACTGCCGATATGGCGTGGTTGACCTCGACTTCACCACCAAGGATGGCCGCCCCACCTCGAAGTTGGTCTTCGTCTCGTGGTACGTCAAGTCTCGGAGAGCACGTGTTTGATTTATGTTCGTCCTCAAGGTCGCCCGATTCCTCCACCATCAAGAACAAGATGCTTTACTCTAGCTCGAAGGAAGCCTTGAAGCGCGTCCTTGTGGGCGTCGGTATCTTCTTGAACGCCACCGATGCCTCGGAATTGGAATACGCCGCCATCCACGATGGTGTCTCCAAGTTCCTTTAAGAAGCTTCCTTAGATTTGGCGCATTGTTTCACTTGCAATGTGGCGGTGTTCCTTGCGCAGTTAACGTAACTCCCCATACACATTCTTTTTTCCACCCCGCGTCTCCCTTGTGTGGAAGTCCCCTTGAAGTCCTCCCTTGCACCGTGATGCAGGATTGACAACGCCTTGACTTGAAGGGCCGATGCATGCCTGATCAACCACCACTCATTCCCAGGAGAGGTCATTCATCTTTTCATGTCAAAAATAGATTGACCACCGTTTTGGCATTGAAAGATCTTCATTTTCCACAGAGCGATGAATGCGGTTTGAATCGTGTTCCACAACGAGCGGCTTCAGCTCGCTTTTGTCAGTTGGTGGCGGTATTCCGTGGAACTGGAATCTCGTCCGTGGATGAATGTCTCGGTGTGGTGGCGCCGTGTTCCGCGCAAGTTGGACATCCTTGCTCGCCGCGCGACTTGACTCCTCAGCTCTCCTCAGCGCCATTGCCAAGCTCGGATGCGTCCTCCTTCACGATCGCCTGCTCTTTTCCATTTCTGGCGAAATTCAAATTGTCGTTGGGACGTATTTTGACCAATCAAATCGTACGTAGAGCGACGCACAACGAACCGACCGAGGAAGAATCCATCCACGTCACATGTTGTCGCCGCCGACACCTCCAGGGGATCGCGCTGCAGCTGCCCATGGGCCATGCACAACATGTAGCAGCTCGTTGATGGTATACAGACGAGCATTGTCGGTAGATATCTGCGCGATCCTACAATGGAGTGAAGCATAAGACTGATAAGACTCATGGATGGCGGTTGATGTCGCCGATGCCCCTGTGTCATGAGGTTGACGAATGCGCTGCGTGGAATCGTGTTGTCGACGCGCGGGTCGGCCAGAGGACCTCCATCCACTCAGTCCAGTTTGTCTTCACTGCACTCAGCCATCACCTTTGAGATTCTGTTGCCAACGTGGGGTCGAATGATTTTCTGGATGGATTCAAATTTTAATGGAACGAATCAAATCGCGCACCTGTACGATCTGCACGCTGGTTTTGCACGGTCCCAAAGCATTGTATTTGGAAAATTAAAATAAATTGCACCCAAATTCCGACCTCTAAATCGGTGTGTTGAGACATATTAGTAATCCATGTCATTGGCAAAAACCCCTCTCTCTCGCCAACAACCCGTTCTTCATGGTGAACCTCACGGCGACGACGGCGGCGCCGCAAAGCCAGATCGCCGCATCCTGGGAAGCTTGGTGGCCGTGGATCCAATACGGTGAACTCGCGCTTGCGATTTTCCTCGTCGTCTTTCTCCACGCCGTCTACACGCAGCCCGACTGGATCGTCCACGTCCTCCACACGCGCTTCCCGTTTGCGATTTGGCACGCCAAGACCAAGCTGCCCGTCGCGTCGCTCACGATCGACGATGCTCCGAGCGACAACACCCCGTTGATCCTCGACATCCTCAAGGAAAACAACGTCAAGGCGACGTTCTTCATCATCAAGGGCAACACGATTGGCCGCGAACACATTCTCCAGCGCATTGTCGACGAAGGCCATGTCCTCGGCAACCACTTTGTCCGCGACGAAGCGAGCATCAAGGACCCATTGGACGTCTTTGAATCCAAGCTGCTCGCATGCCACGACACGTTGTCGACCTATCAGAGGTGCGTCTCCTCCGTCATATGATGATCTCATGCGCTTCCTAGTCGCACGCGCTGGGCGCGCCCTGGGTCCGGGTGGTTTAACAAGGGCATGGAGCAAGTCGCCGAGAAGCATGGCTACCGCTTTGCCATGGGCAGCGTCTACCCCCACGACGCGCAAATTCGCATTTCCAAAGTCAACGAATGGCACTTGCGCCTCTTGACCCGCCCCGGCAGTGTCATCATCGTGCACGACCGACCATGGTCCGTTGCGGTCCTCAAGAACGCATTGCCCCACATCACCAAGAAGCTCAAATTTGTGAGCTTGGAAGAGATGGAAGAAATCCATGCGCGCGGCGACCTCCCCGTGGCCGCCGACACGAAGAGCGACGAAGCCGACGTTTCCGCGACCGCGATCGACTCGGAACGGCAATCGCTCTTGGAAAAGTAAGTGTGTTGTCTCATGCACACGGTCTCCTTCGCCCCTGTGTGTATGATGACGAACCCCTGTAGGAAGCAGATGTAATATCCATATATAGTCCTGCGGCATGAAGAGCATCCCCGCGGCGCGAGGGCAGCGGTCTTTCATTCTCGCATCCACAGGAATATCCTGTCGAAATCAATAAAGGCGGAACTGGGCCTTTGATTTTGGCCAGTAAAACTCCAGAAAGCCATGCTGGGACTGGGGAAGAACAAGTGTGGCAGGTCACCATATATAACCCAGCGTTATATTATATTTCAGAGGTATTTCCCAACTGTCAGCGGAAAAGTATCTTTTCAGTTTCGAACGAAAATTGCGGGGGGCGCCCGATCAAGCGCCCGCGACGACGATGCACATCCAAACGCTCGCCTACGCCATCTCGGCGGTGTTCACGCTCTTGACGGTGCTCATTAGTGGATGGGAGGTGTGGACACACTTGACGCAGAACCCAAGTCCGTCGAATCGCAGGTACATTCTGCGCATTCTCCTCATGGTGCCAATCTACGCAACGACGTCGTATTGGGCGCTCGTGTTCAACTCGCACAAGCTCATCTTTGAGACGATCCGCGACTGCTACGAAGCCTTTGCGCTCCACTCGTTCTACTACTTCTTGTTGGCGTTCTTGGGCGGCCCGTCCGTGCTGGCGAATACGCTCCGGAGCAAGAAACCCGTCAAGCACATGTTTGGGGTCCAATACTGCTGCCGCACGTGGCCCATGGGAAACAAATTCGTCCGACTGAGTACCATGGGCATCCTCCAGTACATCCCCATCAAGCTCGCGTGCTCCCTCATCACGTTTGTCACGTCGACGCTCGGTGTGTACGGCGAAGGCGAGCTCGCCAACCCGCTCCGCGCCTACGGCTACATTTGCTTCATCTTGACGCTCTCGCAGTCGTGGGCGCTTTATTGCCTCGTACTCTTTTACCACGCAACGGCCGACGAGCTCGCGCCCATGAAACCTTTCCCCAAGTTCATGGCGATCAAGATGATCATCTTCTTTACGTTCTGGCAAAGCATGCTCATCTCGCTGCTCGAACTCGTTGGTGTCATCTCTGAAAAATGGGAGATCGGGTGCCCGCGCTGCTGGACCGCCGGCCAAATCGCGTCCGCGCTCGAAGACTTTATCATTTGCGTCGAGATGCTCATCTTTGCGATCGTACACCACTACGCGTTTGCGATCGACGACTTTTTACACGTCGATGCGCCCGACTTGCACTCAGCCAAGGCGCCACTCCTCGCCAACTTTATGGACGTGATCAACGTCGCCGACGTCCGCGACGACATTTCGAACTCGCGCAACGAAATCCTCACAAAGAAGCAGATCCTCGCGGCCCAATTCGACGCATACATGACATCGCCAGCCTCGACGGCGTCGCGTTCCGACCTGAGTCAATGAGCAGCAGAGACGACCCAGAGATAGCCCACAGGCACGGTAGTAATAGGTCAAGCCCATTCATCATGCATTGTTCAAGTGTCGTTCGAGTGTCCTTTCAGTGGCTGGGGTCCGGTTTACAAATTTGACCGCGGTTCATATATCGCCTCTTGTTGAGGTGACCATTTTAGGGTAAATTCATGGCGAAAAACTCAAAAACGGGTGTCTCAACCCCGCGCACTGCGTTCTCGATCTGTAAGACCTTGGGTTTTGTATGTACTACGTAGTAATTTAATGCCAGGAGGTGAGAGCACCCACTTTTGTCATATTGCACCTACAAATGACTGTCAAGTCACTCTCTTTCATTACGTCCTTCCCTCCTTCCAAGGCCGCCTCCACTGCCGCCGCCACCAAGATGATGGACCCCATGACCGTGACGTTCGCGTCATCGGCCGCGATGACGCTCTTGACGGTCCTCCTCAGTGGCTGGGATGTTTGGACCCACTTGCTCTACAACCCCCAGGCCGGCATCCGCAAGTATGTGATCCGCATGCTCATGATGGTGCCTCTGTACGCCGTCACGTCGTACCTCGCGCTCACGGTGCCCGAGTGGAAGCTCTACTTTGAGACGATCCGGGATTTCTACGAAGGGTTTGCGCTCCACTCGTTTTACTACTTTATGATCGACTACCTCGGTGGCCAAGAAGTGCTGGCGCAGCGCCTCCGCTCCAAGAAGCACGACATCAAGCACAGCCTCGGCTTCCAGTGGTGCATCGAAACGTGGAAGATGGGGCCGCAGTTTGTCCGAAACAACTCGATCGGGATCCTCCAGTACATCCCGTGCAAGATCATTATCACGGTCGTCACATTCGTCTCGTCCATGTTTGGATTCTACGGCGAAGGCGTGTACACGGACCCGACGAAAGCGTACCCGTACCTCACGCTCCTCCTCACAGTGTCCCAGACATGGGCGCTTTACTGCTTGATCCTCTTTTACCACGGCTGCTCGGACGAGCTGCGCCCCATGCGCCCGCTGCCCAAGTTTCTGGCCGTCAAGATGATCATTTTCTTTACGTTTTGGCAGAGCATCATGATTGGCATGCTTTCGCGCTTCGGCATCATCTCGGAGAGCTGGCACATTCGCTGTGCCGAGCGGGTGTGCACGGACCCGCTCAACGACGCGACGTGCGTGTACCATGGGTGCTGGGATGCCGCCGAGATCACGTCGGCCGTCAACGACTTTGTCATTTGCTTTGAAATGCTTGGGTTCTCGATCGTGCACCACTACGCGTTCAACATTAGCGATTTCCTGCGCATGGAGCGCGAGAAGAACAACGATGCCGTGGCCAACAACGTCAAGGGCCCGCTCCTTGGCAACTTTATCGACGTGATTGCGTTCACCGACATCCACCAAGACATCAAGTTTAGCGAACAGGAACTCTTGACCGAGAAGCAACGGCTCGCCCAAAAATATGACGAGTCGGAGGAGGCCAAGAAGCGCGACGCCGAAGAGAAGCTCCGCTTGCTCGAGCATGGCGCCCCGCCCGCGAGCAGCAGCTGGTTCTTTGGCAACCGCGCGGCCCCCGCCGAAGGCCCCGCGTCGGCGTCGTCAGCGTCCATCGTCGTCGACACGGCCAAGGTGCCGCTGGCGCCGCTCGCAACGGCCACGGGCGCTGTGCGGCGTCCGACCACGACGACGCTCGACGCGGCGCGCAAGGCCGAAGCCGCGCGCAAGAATCTGTCGCTGCAGTTTGACTTGCTGCGACAGAATTCGGATTAACCTCTCTCTCTCGATTATAAAGACGACTCCATTTTTGTGTGCCTGTGTGTGTTGTGTGTCTCAACGACATGGGTCTTATATTGTGTGTGTGGTAGTCCTCTAAATAGGAGTGTGGGCTGGCCGACCGCATCATGGTTGTTGGTGGGGCGGTGGTTGGTGGTGGGCTGCTGCGGGGTGGCTGTGGTGGCCGTGGTGGCCATGGTGGTGGTGACGCGACGACGACGACGGCGGTGGCTGCTGCGACGGCGCCGACGCAGGCGGCGTTACCAACACATCGCCCCTTCGGAATCGCATGACGACGGGTCGCGAGACGACTGTGAGCGCTGTGATGCAGTTTTCAAACTTGAGCCCACGCATGTCAAGCGTGCCCAGCTGGACGAGGATGTCGCCGAGCTGCACGTGCTTGAGATGGTCGCCGTCGCTCTCCATGCGCGACACAAATGGCGCGTTCGTGATCGGATGCGGTGAGAAGAGGAGTCCGAGGCGCGAGTGGTCGGGCCACTCGAGCTCGTACTCGGTCGACGTGGCCGACGTCGCAGGCGTCGGCGCTTGCGGCCGGTTGCTCGTGGGGAAGACGGGGCGCGCGGGGCGCAGGAACCGCAACACTGTCGGTTTGGGCATGGTCGAGAGCTGCGAAAGCGTGTCTTTGAATTTTTGCTGCGGAGGGAGCGGGATCCCATTGGCCCCTACGACGCAGCTGAGCGCAACCAGAGACACGCGGTCGTACCTAATAAAATATCCCCCAACGCCACGCGCTTGGCGTTTTCGTTGGCGCCCGAGACGCGCGCGACGACGGCGCGCCGGGTTTCCGGGTGCGGCTTGAGCGTCACGCCCAGTTCTTCCCCGGCGCGCCACGTGATCTCGTACTCGAATGGAAAGTTTTTCTTGGAAGCATCGTCGTTCGTCGTCGTCGTGGACGCAGGACCAGCCGCCGAAGACGGCGGCGAGTCGTCTTTGGGCGCCCGGCGCAAGGGGGATGGTAGCGGCGGCTGCTGCTGCGAGCTGCCATTTCCAGTCGACGACGGCTCATTGTGGTGCGCGCTGTGTGTTCGCTTCACCTCGGTATCGTTGGGGCCTATCGCAAACGCCGCGTTGGGCGAATGCCGCGTGCTGGCCTTTTGGGGCGACGCCGCAAACCGCGCGTGGCCCATGCTGGATGGAGCCGCGGCCGACGCTGGGGAATGCGCGCCGACGCGCGTCGTCGGGGCCGACTGCGGCGGCGCTTGCACAGGCGGCTGCGCGGCGGCAGCATGGCGGTCCTTGGACGGCCAGAACGTACTGCGTGAATGCTTCTCGGGGGTCGGAGCGGGGGACGCCGCTGAAGTCGAAGATGGGGGCATGAGCGGGGGGCCACCCCCCAGCACACTGCCGCGTTGGTCCTTGGACTTTTTTTGTCGCCGGCCACTGGCGTCGTCGCCGCTGGCCTTGTCAGTTTTGCCACTGGCGTCGTTGTTTTTTTTGCCAAACGGGGAGAGGTCCTTGAACGCGCCGGACAATTTCTGCGAGAGCGGGACCGACGTTGTCGGCGGCGGCTGCGACGACGTTGCATGCAACTGCGCCGCCTGCGCGGCGGCGATCGCGGCCGCCGAGTCAAATTTCTTGAGCTCGCGGAGTTCCTTCCTCTTGGCGGCGTTGGTGGGCGACATGTCTTTGGGCGGCGGCGGGGGCGGGAGGCTGTTGCTCTTCTTGAGCATGGCCACGTGTTCCTTGCGGAAGCGCAGGTGCAGCGGGCGCTTGGCCTGGCGGAGCGTCTTGAGCGCGTCGCCAAACGCCATATCTTCGACGCAGTCGTCGTTGACCCAAATGAGTGCGTCACCGACTTGGATCATCGGCCCCGACGGCGACGACGCGTCCCGCATCTGCTTGAGCTTGGCCGTCTTGGCCAGCCCCACGTCGGCCACGACCGTGCCATATGGCGTCGGTTTGAGCGTGAAGCCGAGCGGCTGCTTCTTTTCCCAGTCTTGGTCGTACTCGTCGTCGCCGAGGTCGGGCCGGAGCGACACTTGGCGCATGTCGGGCGCAAAGTACAGCGTCGCAGGTTTGACCACGTCGTGCAGCTGCTTGATCGCAGCGTTGAACGTGCCGCTGGCCGTGTCGTAATTGCCAATCGAGACAAGGTAGTGCCCTGGTACGATGTCCTTGACCTGTGCCGACCGGTTCTTGCCCGTGATGCGCGTCACTTGCGGGTACGGGACTTCCTTGTTGGCGACCAAACTCACGCCGAGCGGTCCGTCTTCCCAGTAGACTGGGTACTTGTTGTCGAGGTCGACGCTCGGCGCCTGCGCTTCCTTGGCCTGTTCCTCGGCCTGCAGCTCTTCGATGCGCGCGGCGATGCGCTGCGCGATCGACGACTTCCACGGAAATGTCTTGACCGTGTCCGGCCCCGACTGGCTCACGTCCATGGGCGCGGTCGGGCCGTCGGACGCGCGGCGGAACGTCAGCGGACACGGCTTGGATACCTGTTTGAGCAGCCCGATGACGTCCTTGAATGGCATGCGGTGGGTCTCTTGGTCACCAATCTTGACGAGGTAGTCGCCGACTTCGACCAAGTGGATCCCAAGCATCGAGCTCTTCCCGGTGATCTTGGTCACGGACGGGAGGAAGAGCGTCGTCATCATGAGGCGGAGGCCCAAGAGCCCTTCTTCCCAGATGAGTTTGTACAACGCGCCCGTCGCTTGCTGGGACGGGTCAATCGAGAGACGGCGTAGCGACGACAGACTAGATTCGATGATTTCGGCCTCGATGTCTTCGTCGTCGGGCGAGAGCACCGACGATGGGACGCTTGCGTGGATGTCTTCGATCACGGTCGTCGGCGGCGTGAGCAATTCCTTGTCGCTGCTGCCGCCGCCACCGCCGTCAAAGAATTCGAGGTTCAGGTCGTTCATGACCGATTCGAAGGCCCGCGCGTCGAACGAGTCCCGGGCTTCGTCGAGGAAGTCTCCCTCAACGCCGGTACCGCCGCCTACTGTGCTGTCGTCGGCGTAATCGCTGTCGCTGTCGTTGAGGCTGTCGCCGCCGTCGCTCGTGGCCGACCGCCGGTCCTTGGGCGAGAGCAAGTCAAGATCGTCGTCGTCGAGGTCCCCGTCCAAGTCGTCCAGGTCTTCGTCAGGGATCAAGATCGTATTGCGCTCAATTTCCGTCTCGTCGTAGTCGAGGTCGTCGCTGAGCCGCTCGTTGTCGTCGTCGTCTGTGTCGGTCATCTCAAACTCAAGGGAAAAGTTCCCTAGGTCCGACGAGACGCCCCCCAAGCTCCCGGACCTGTTCTGTGCCGACAGGAAAGCGTCCACGGCGTCCATGCGCGGCGATGGCCGCTGACGAGCGCCATGCGCCGACGCCGCCGCATGTTGTTTCTCCCCAGGCATGGAGAATGGAAAGGTCCTTTTTTCTAACAACGAGGGTGGCCTCGTAATTACGACGGTGAGTAACGAGATTGGAGCGATCGGATTGGCTAAAAATCGCTGCCTTTTTACAGCCTCCAGCAATCGATACGTTGGCCAAGAACCTCCCACAATGCATACTTGAAGTCCCCACCCCACGTCGCACGTGGCAGCGCCATGTGGCGTTTTACAGTGGTCGTCTGCGCGCAAGACGTTCGTGCGTTCGTCAATATATGATCAGATGATATTTGTAGAGGGCAAATCGCATTTAACTATTGGGGCACTGTGATGCCAGGAGGCAGCGGCGCGACCGGTGCGGGGGCGGCGAGGGGCGCTGTCGGCAGCGCCTTGGCCAATTGCCTCGCGGCCAAGTACTCGTCCATCGCATTGCAAGCCTTGGTCTGGGTGTTTTCGACACACGAGATGCAACCGCCTGGACATGCACGTCAACATTGGACGAGCCAGTGAACCAAGTACCGTGCGGCTTGGCGGGAATGCATTCGCAGGTGCCGCCCAGCCACTTGGGCAGTTGAGATGGATCGATGTGCTTGACCAGTTCCTTCTTGAAGCCACTGCCCAAGAACTGAATCTTCTTGCGGGTCGTCGGGTTCAAGAACACTTCGATGATCTTCCACGTCGTGAAGAAGAAGAATGGCGCGTTCACGACAAACACTCGGTTGAGTGTGTCGGGGTAGTGGTCTACAGCACGATGGGCATCCTCCCATGATATGGCGCATTCTCTACCTTGTCCAATGGCGCTGGTCTGCTTGATGAAATCAAACACGACCTTCTTAAACGTTTGCATGCCAATGTTTTCCAAGTCGTAGATGACAGTCATCTTGTTGACGATCCGCTTTTGCTCGACGCTCTATCGCCCACGTGTCAACCCAGTCAATAACGCCGCACAACGATGTACCGCTTGAGCAAACGTGACGTGGTGTTGCAGCTCGTACTTTTGAATGTGGTACAGCACAGCGTCTTCCATTGTCACATTCTTCATGAGTGCTTCGGCGTCCAAGTACCCGATCCGCTCAACATATAGGATGTTGCCTTCGCGGTCGACGCCATGCTCCCCTTGCGGCTGCACACACGTGACCATCGACACCCCCACGAAAACACACGTACATGGAACTTTCGCAGCGCATTCATCTTCTCCTGGGGCAACGGCCGGTCCAAGACACTCGCAACGTCGTTTTGCTTCCGCCACGCAAGCGTGTCCTCGAGCATCTTGACCGAGTCCTTCTCGACGTAGTTGCGCGCTTCGAGGTACCGCGTGAGCGTCGCGTCCAAGAAACCCTTGACGACGAACCCGTCCGCTTCGAGCTCGGCTTCAGGATGTGCCTGCAGCACGGCTGCTTTGAAGGACGCGAAGACGGCTTCTTTGTTGACCCCCTTGGCAGCCATGGCAGGAATTCGAAGATGAGTCGACGCGACGACGCTAGAGCGAGCGAGAGAAGGCGACGTTGGGCCTTCGCAGACGTCTCATCGCGACCATGTTGGACGCGTGTGTATATATAGGGTTGCAACCGCACGCGCTGTCACCGTCGAT
Organism: Aphanomyces stellatus; assembly: GCA_009835185.1. NCBI lineage: Eukaryota > Oomycota > Saprolegniomycetes > Saprolegniales > Verrucalvaceae > Aphanomyces > Aphanomyces stellatus. Next base: position 120,999 of record VJMH01007223.1, read on the forward strand.
TGGCTCGTGGTGGCGGTGGAAGATTTGGGGCGGCCATCGCCGAAACGGCGATTTCGGAGGCCGTTCATTGGTGCACCTCGTGACATTTCCACCAATCGCAAGCGACGTGAATCTGACGCCCAGAAAGCTTGGCCGAGCCATGTTGGATCTCGCTTCTCGCAAAGGCAACATCATTTGGGAAGATGCGGTCCCTTGGTCAAGGCGGGCTGTCATTCGCACCAAATAAGCTTGACAAGCACCATTGGCACAGTATGCAGCTGAACACATGTGCTTTGTTTTAGCATGAGGGGTCTGTGTGGCGTGGTGCTGCTTGCTCTTGGGACTAGCCGGTCAACGCGTTGTGCTGTTACCCAATCTTGCACTCATGCATGTGTTGAAAGGTGCCTCAGCCTTCGACATACTTTCGAACATTGTCTCCGCCAATCAGATTGTGCTTAGATCTATTTATAGAATTGAATGTTGAGACGTCTGTTCGACATCGTCGATTCGTAAGGTGGATCGCACACGCCACTGGTTCTGTCGCTGATCAAGGCGCATGATCTTGGGAGCAAGCACAGGCCATGCTTGACGCAGTCTGACTGAATCTTGCATGGTGTACTGTTGCACGACTTAGTAAAACGAGTGGCGTCCACATTGTACAAGAGCAGTTGTTGCTTCCTGCTGATGGTCGTTGGCCTCGAGTTCGACTCGAGCGCTATTGTTTGTGAAGGTCGAGTTTACTTGCCCTGGCCACCGCACATTCCTCCACCGCAGCATGTCCAGTGTTCTTCCTGCGCCTCGATGCAAGGTCCGTGCGTGACCAACCCACATGTCTTAATCATTTGCAATCTGACTTTGTAAAGCCAGGCGAAGGCGCGCGGCATACTGGGTCCAAGATAGTCCGTCATGCCCTATCCCTGGCTGCCAGATTTGCGGGTCATTTTGTATCGATATGACTCAATATACTGCCATTTGGATTGGATTTGATGGATTATGCTATCGGATATGTTGACGACTACTACGATGGGGGAATATCAAGTTGGAAGTCGACGATGGGTGTTCCGCTTAAAGTTGCTGGCGGCCCATGAAGATAGATTCGCTCGCTCCCACAGTCCAGTGCTCCGCGCGTTGGCGCCACCCCACTTGGCCGCCGAGGTGAGTTCAGCAACCGCATGTGCAATTGTTGATCAGTCTGGCTTCCAAATGGTCAGTTCGGATTCTTTTCAGCCAATGAAATCACATCGAACCATTGTTGCATTCACCGCGTAAGTGCTTACTCAGTCTCGAATAAGTCGTCTCGCAGAGAGTCGAACATGACAGCGCGGGTGTCCATCCTCACATGGGCGTTCTATGCCTTGACGCTCTTCCTTCCAACTTTGACGCATGCGCAGGCAACATGCGCCGACTCGGCCTTCCCCAAGCAACCCCAGGTTGCCGTGGGCCCGATGCTCGTCCGCAGCCTCATCAAAGGCCCGTCGATTTGCATCCAGGTGACCATGACCAATCCATCCGCCAAGTGGCTCTCGCTCTCGCTCTCCCGTTCGGCCAACATGGTCAACGTCCCCAACAACAACTGCGTCATCTTTGACGCGGTCCAAAACGCAGCCAAGCTGTACGTGCTCAAAGACTACTCGGTACAGGGCGTGTCGCTCCAGCCCGACCAGTCGGGTCTTGTGGTCACCCAAACGAACGCCCTCGCCTCGGGCGCGCTCTCGTTTACGTTTGAGCGCACGCTGGCCGCGCCGTCGATGTTTGACGTCCCGATCGACGCCGCCGCGCCGACCAACGTCCTCTGGGCATGGGCCGACACGGCGTGGCCGTCGCAGCATGCCGACAGCGGTGCCGTCAAGATCCAGCTCGGCGTGTCCACAGCCGATGGCGCCGCGTCCGCCGTCTCTGCCCCTGAGAGCACCCGCGTCCCGTCGGACACGGCGCTCGTCGCAGCCATCGCGCTCGTCGTCATGCTTGGCCTCGGCCTCGGGGCCACGTACGTCGGCACGCATT